>JARLTB010000074.1:47500-57500 GCA_030141615.1 Unio pictorum | reverse complement strand
AGTTAGTGTCTTTACAAGTATTTGCATTGCTTTTCTTAAAGCGAGATTAATTACTTGCAAACTATTTCTTATAATGTTTACTAGCTGTTAACATATTGGCTTTAGACTATGCACTTTATTTTACTAACTTTTGAAACTCCAATACAAGTGATAATACTTTCATGCTTGTGTACACTCATTTTCAAACCATCGATTATAGTCCGATTTTTCTTTCTTGTCTACATTCATACTTTCACCCTTAAGTCATTGACGAGAAAATAACAGTTGATCAGAGATAATAAACGTGTTTCTTATATCATTGATAATAATAATTCCATCATTTGTGCTATATTTATTATAGAGAATTATAGAAGGCGACTCGGAATAATTTAACGATGAAGACTCTTGTTTTTTACATCGAGTTAAAGATAAAGCTGCAGTAACCACGTTCAAGTTAAAGATAGTCGGGGATCATCCACCTTGTTTTCGAACTATGGACATTATTACAATATGGCCCTCTCAGTTTTAATTTATATTGGATTTATGAAGTCTGTTTTATTTTGAGTTCAACTTTATAAATTCTTATATTCAAAAATTGTTAAGACTTTGTAGTATTAAAGGAACAAAATTGGAACCAATTAGTCATTTTGAATAACAATCAGTTTGATATAGTAAGTTCCAATGTTTCTTAATTGTATGTTTCTATCCCCAAAGCCGATAATATTAATTGATCATCATCATCCCCAGACTCCAAAGCCGATAATATTAATTGATTATCATCATCCCCAGACTCCAAAGCCGATAATATTAATTGATTATCATCATCCCCAGACTCCAAAGTCGATATTATTAATTGATTATCATCATCTCCAGACTCCAAAGCCGATAATATTAATTTATTATCATCATCCCCAGACTCCAAAGCCGATAATATTAATTGATTATCATCATCCCCAGACTACAAAGCCGATCATATTAATTGATTATCATCATCCCCAGACTACAAAGTGGATAATACTATCATTCATCTCCGACCCCCAATCCAAAAACTTTATATATGCCATTGCCTTCTTGAGTCGGCCGAACGTCCTGTCCATTAATACCTTACTAGTGTTACTGTATCCATCGATTAAATTTGGTAAACACAACGTATTGTTTGGTTTCGTTTTGGGTGAAATCTTTACACATTTTATGTCAGTCTTTTGACACAAAATATAAACACCCAGTCAAAATCTTTATTATTGATAACTTGCCATTAGGTGTTATCGGCAAATCTATACGATATCCTAGTACAAGATACATTAGCACTGCTAGTGATTTGCAACAATTTCTAAATTAATTCTTTCAAACGTATCAATGACTTATGTCCAATCTTATCATTTTTACTGTAGATTGAAAAACAGTTACGTCACATATTGAGTCCTCATGCAACTACCTAGGAAGAAACATAACATTACAACACAGTAGCATGGTGTCCCACCTAGTCACATTGTCCTGACATCACGCTGACCAGTCCGAACAATAACCTTTTAATACTGAGTGCTAGTAGTTGGGAAGTCTACAGTTAAAAAAAAATGGCTTGTACCAAGCAAACTGCACGTAAATCCACCGGAGGGTAAATTTTACCATTGGACTACACCGGAAAAAGTGAGGCATTTTGCAAAAAATCTACAGCCACTAAATGAATACTACAGAAAAAGAATATTAATATACTAAAATTCAAAGAAACAAGGCGGATACAACGTGAGTTGATTTCAGACGCAAAAAATAAGCAAGTAAGACGAACTAGCACGAGAAAAAATGTCGGCTAAGAGAACCATTTTACATCTACAGAAGTTTTTCAAAACAAGGCGAATTGAATTAAATGGGAAAGAATATATAGAATGTAGCTACAAGCATGGGACACATGAAATTTTATTCCCAGAATTGAGTGGAGCAGGAAGGCCAAGTCCAACATCAATACTAGTACATCTAAAGATACACGATGAGAGTTTATTGGCAAACGTATACTCCATCAACTATGCAAAAAATGGCTATCACATACGCTATAGAGAAGAAACACCTATATTACCACACGGAGATACTATAATTTGTGGACATAGAGCCATTATTAAGAGTCCGGATCCAATCTTGAGGTGAATTAAAAAGCAAACAGCAGAACTTCACATAACAGGTATACCGATAGAAATACCAACAGAGATTGTTGTACAACGTGTTGAAGAGAAATATGGAATAAAAGTGGAAAAATCAAGGATGGGACAAATACCAGGTTTTAACGTTTTCAATGAAACTAGGATTCTGGAAATAGAAAGAACAAAACTACCTTTAATCAAAAGAACCTGTTTCATACATGGTTTCATAGTAACAACCTGGTATAAAGGATGTATATATCACAGGAAATGTAATAAATGTGGAGAAACGGGTCATACACCAAAGAAATGTATTAAGGGGACACCAGTAATACCAGAGACACTGGTTATGCAAATAACAACGACAAATTCAAGACAAGATAACACCAGCCAACAATTGGCAGACCATTTGACATCAGAACTGCAAGTTAGGAAACAAGCAAATTCTCTAGATCACAATAAAGAAAACCAAACAACCACAAGAGTTACGAAGACAAAACAATCACAACAACAACAACAACTACCAGATCATCAGAGGGAACTTCAAGAAACTCAGAAACAATCAAAAAAGAAACATAAAGTGGATAAAAGGATTGATAGTCAAAACCCAAAAGAAAAAGAGAAAGATAGGGCAGAAAACAAAACTACCTCAGAACAAACAATAAGAATATCGGCCACAGATGAAGAACTTAAAGCTAAGACGAGCAGCGCAATTTGCAGGGTTGAAGTGGGACCAATAATTAAGAAACCCAATGCGGATACCATGAGAGAAAGTCAGAACAAAAAAGAACAAAAATCAGAACAACAAGCTAAGAGAATAAAGACAATACATATCTTAAAAGAGAACAGTGCAACAAATGAAATGGAAAACCTAGAACAAGACCTAACAGCCGAACAGATACTGAAAATGGGGAGAAAAGAGAGAAGAAAAGAAAAAGGAGAAGACGAAGGGACGCAGACCTATTAATGATGGAAGAATTATACCATGATGAAGAGCTAGAATAATTATAAAAAAAAATTTAAAAAAACTTTTAAAAAAGTTATATATTAAGAGGGGATTAGGTAAGGATAATCCCCCTTTGATTTATCTCAAAAATATACCATATTACACAATCCAGTTATAGCATAACATCCTACTAAGATCAAAGGAGAGCCCTTACCTTAAAAATGGTCTGCATAGATCAGGCTAAGGAGTCCTCTCCAAAAAAAAAAGAAATTAATACTGAGTGCCAAGCGAGGCAGCTGTTAGTACCATTTTTGTAAGTCTTTGGTATGACTCGGCCGGGAATCGAATTGTCGACCTACCGCATTCAAGGTGGACGTTCTAACCACTAGGCCACGGGAGCGGTCAACTGTTTTGCAGGAATACGTCTCTCTGATATGTTTGTGTAACATGCAAGTAAACTGTTCATGGAATCATTTGCTCAATACAGTAATGTTCAAGTTTTTTTTTTTTTTTTCTTATAATGAAGTCCAACAATTTACTACTATTAATTTAATAAACCTGACATGACGGACCTTAGTGCAAATGTTTTTAATATTTTAATAGAAGTTTCGATCTTTAAAACGGTTTATGCGAATGCTAATATTTTCTCTTAAAGTTATTGCATTTGGACAATTTAGAACCATATATAAGAAATGGCGGAAAACATTTTCCACAGACGAGCTGGCATGTCCGTTTCAAAAACGTCATTGATCCAAATTTTCTAACTTGGAGGCGGTATTCCATTTTTTGTTTTTGATTCGCTTGGAAATCTTGTATATATAAAACAAAAATAATAAGACGATTAATGATATGAATATATTTGAGAAGGTATTGAAACTTTTGCAAAATACAGGAGGTGACTAGATCATCTTTGTTGAATTCTCTTTACATTTGGTCACTCTTGATAAGCTAGTTTCCTTATATTACTACTCATTACTTATATTACTACTCATTAATTATATTACTACTCATTACTTATATTACTACTCATTACTTATATTACTACTCATTACTTATATTACTACTCATTAATTATATTACTACTCATTACTTATATTACTACTCATTACTTATATTACTACTCATTACTTATATTACTACTCATTACTTATATTACTACTCATTACTTATATTACTACTCATTAATTATATTACTACTCATTACTTATATTACTACTCATTACTTATATTACTACTCATTACTTATATTACTACTCATTACTTATATTACTACTCATTACTTATATTACTACTCATTACTTATATTACTACTCATTACTTATATTACTACTCATTACTTATATTACTACTCATTACTTATATTACTACTCATTAATTATATTACTACTCATTACTTATATTACTACTCATTACTTATATTACTACTCATTACTTATATTACTACTCATTACTTATATTACTACTCATTACTTATATTACTACTCATTAATTATATTACTACTCATTACTTATATTACTACTCATTACTTATATTACTACTCATTAATTATATTACTACTCATTACTTATATTACTACTCATTACTTATATTACTACTCATTACTTATATTACTACTCATTAATTATATTACTACTCATTACTTATATTACTACTCATTACTTATATTACTACTCATTACTTATATTACTACTCATTACTTATATTACTACTCATTCAGTTACTGATGAAAAGCACACAGTAGTGCAAGTAAACAATGTCCAGGTGAAACTTAAATAGGCAATTATTTATAATAAACTTAAATAGGGAATTATTTATAATAAACTTAAATAGGCAATTATTTATAATAAACTTAAATAGGCAATTATTTATAATGAACTTAAATAGGCAATTATTTATAATAAACTTTCATTTGTAGACTCATCATCCAATTACTTCACCATAGCAATCATTAAAAAATCATTGTGAACAAAACAAAAACGTCAAAACGTAGGTGCTTAAAATAACGTGTGTTTGCCTGAGATTGCATAAAATAACACGTTCTTCTGTAGCTTAATTAATACTTTACTATATTTTAGTGTCAAAACATCAGAATGGTAAAATAATGATGACTTTGAAGAGAGTGAACAAATACATAGATGATAAGATTTGCTTTTAATTTCGTTCATGTATGAAATTTTCGACAACGGCATATTTGTAGCTGCAAAACAAATGATCTGGTAGACCCAGTGGTTGTCATAATTGCTATTTTGTCCAACCTGAGGCGACTTAAACTTTCATCGAAATAATAAAGCAAGAAAAACTAAGCAGAAGATTATATTAGCCTGAGTCCGGATCATACTCAAGCTGCTAATGGTGTTATCTTGCTTTGGCGAAACCTTGGACGCCAATTTGACGTCATTAATCCAGTTATCGATCACATTTTCCAGTACCCTTAATGGCATGGGGCCACTGCTGAGAATGACGTAATGGAATTCGGGCAAATCGAAAAGTGCACCTGTAATAAAAGTTTGCAAACATTAAGAAGCCCCCACATTGAACAAATATGAGACATTTCTGCATTGTATTTCGAGGCATATCATTTTAATCGGATATCTTTATTCTAATCCTAAGGAAAGACATATTAGACAGATAAAACAAAGGCCCTTCAAACATGTCTTGGTACTTTGTTTAACCGGAAGTGTATGGCTAATCAGTCATTCGAAAAATGCTTCCTTGTAAATATTTGATTTGTTTTGAATGCCCAACGTGAAATGTTCTGCTCTTCTTTTGGCAATATTTGTTTATTCTTCATGCTAAATCATCTGCATTTAAAAGGACGTTTTAAAAATCTGACAGTTGTTTTTCTTTTGTTTTAAATTTTTCTGCATTCGAAGTTTGGACTTTTTGACATGTGTGACCTTTCGTTATTTCATTCCATAGTGTATGTGTTCACCTTCCGTTCAGCTTATCACCATAATGTTGAAAAGTCAGCAAAGATAAATATTTAGGCACTTTTTAATGTCTTTCTTAATGATGGACATGACATCTCCATTAACTATTTGCGCAATTTTAAATGATGAAAAAAAAATGTGTATCATTTTTTGTCATGTAACTGTATATTTAGTTATTATTAGGGATGGATACAAATATCTAACACAGTTTATGTTTATATTTTAAAACTCATCAGGTTTAAAATAAATTTAATCATGTGACAGTTTCATAAAATAAAGATGTTCCACCCACTGTCTGATAGAAATTGAACCACGTTGTTCTACGTGGTAGGCAGGCGCATTACTATGCGAGTTAGTGATTTTATTCTGGTCCTCACGCTTCATTACATTACACCCTATCTTACATCACTGCAGTAACAAGATAAGACTAAATTAACGTTTTATAATATTACATCGATCTTATCATTATTCTTCGGGCATCTACTGCTTTACACCTGACAGATACATTCTCCAGCTTTGTATCATGCGTCCAGATACGTTTTATGGATTTGTGGACACACTTGATAAAGATTAGCTATGGCAGGTACAGTACTATCTAAAGGTGTATGATATATGTCAAAATGTCCAAAAAGTGTTAATTATACAAGGACGTCAAAGACGTTTTCAATGTCATGAAGAGGTTTTGGCCTAAGTATGTTTAATCACCAAGAGAAAGAAAACAAGTGCTAATCCATACCCAGTTCTTTGGCTGCCTTCTGTCGTAATTCTTTTATCTTAAGTTCCCCCATCTTATATCCACATGCCTGCCCTGGCCAGGTGATATAGCGGTCAATTTCTATCACAGCACCTTCCTTCGTCGAAGCTGTGTAGTTGAGAAGGTATTCAATCGCTGTGTCTCGGTCCCAGCTTGAATAAAATATACGTGTCGAGGTGTGAATACAAGAATGTTATTTCGCAAGTTCATATATATATATATATATCAGACATTATCATTTCTATCATGCACCCTTCCTTTTTCCTTAACATGTAATATTTAGAACAAGTGACGATTAAGATATTTTAATTAAACTAATGAGTAAATATGCGTGTTCTCCAACACTATAATAAAGACTATTGCTCATAGCATGTGTGACTTACCCGTAGTAGTGTAATCCGGTGTCAATAACAAGTCTGCAGGCCCGGAATATTTCATCACTGTATCGTCCCATTCTACAAGTATTATATATATATATATATATATATATATATATATATATATATACAGTTTTGACAATATTTCATATTTCAGAACATAATATCTAAGGTGAATGTCTTCTCAAATCATCACAATCACAAAGTGACCTGTGAGATACTACTTTTTGCTTTAGATTAACGTGTTTATTAAGTAGGAATACAAAAATCTGCCAAAAGTGACTATTAAACTTTTAGTCTGGAGTGTGACAATTGGTGTATTTTTTCAAAGTGTGAGACAATGATGCAAACCAGGACAACTTTTAGGTTTGGATTTACGCTGGCTTTGATAACTTTCTCGGCTTTGCTTCGACATGTTTTACTGAGTGGCAATGTGGAGACGTCTTGAGGTCGCACGGGCAACAGTGATAAAAAAAAAATTAATTATCTGCGTATGATGGGAAAATACGTGTGAGTAAAGCAAGCCTCATCGAAGGAAGATACGAAATAAACTCATAGATCTGTGAGATATAATTAAAACTCTTTAGGGTAATACCACGGACATGAGCAAAATGAAAAATAATTAAACGATGTTGAATACGAAAATCGATCAACCGAGTGCTACATGTGACAACTATACCACTATTACGAATACTTTTAACAACTATAACACTATTAATAATAACTTAAAGAATGACATGTGACAATGTTACCGCTAAACTTAGTACTAATAATTTAAAGATTGTCATGTGACAACTAAAAACATTATTACTAATATTTTAAAGGCTGATATGTGACAACTAAAAACAAGCAGTGTTGATAGATAACGAATGAAGATTCTACTCTTTCTTACAAAATGTAGAAGGAAAAAAATCGAAGATGAACCGACATACGAATTAAGCAAAACACTAAATAAAGAAGAGATTGAATGACATACAGATTAATCAAAACACTGAACATAGAAGAGATTGAATGACATACAGATTAAGCAAAACACTGATCATAGAAGAGATTGAATGACATACGGATTAATCAAAGCACTGAACATAGAAGAGATTGAATGACATACGGATTAATCAAAGCACTGAACATAGAAGAGATTGAATGACATACGGATTAATCAAAACACTGAACATAGAAGAGATTGAATGACATACGGATTAATCAAAGCACTGAACATAGAAGAGATTGAATGACATACGGATTAATCAAAACACTGAACATAGAAGAGATTGAATGACATACGGATTAATCAAAGCACTGAACATAGAAGAGATTGAATGACATACGGATTAATCAAAACACTGATCATAGAAGAGATTGAATGACATACAGATTAATCAAAACACTGAACATAGAAGAGATTGAATGACATACAGATTAATCAAAACACTGAACATAGAAGAGATTGAATGACATACAGATTAAGCAAAACACTGAACATAGAAGAGATTGAATGACATACAGATTAATCAAAGCACTGAACATAGAAGAGATTGAATGACATACAGATTAATCAAAGCACTGATCATAGAAGAGATTGAATGACATACAGATTAATCAAAACACTGAACATAGAAGAGATTGAATGACATACGGATTAATCAAAACACTGAACATAGAAGAGATTGAATGACATACGGATTAAGCAAAACACTGAACATAGAAGAGATTGAATGACATACAGATTAATCAAAACACTGAACATAGAAGAGATTGAATGACATACGGATTAATCAAAACACTGAACATAGAAGAGATTGAATGACATACGGATTAAGCAAAACACTGAACATAGAAGAGACTGAATGACATACAGATTAATCAAAGCACTGAACATAGAAGAGATTGAATGACATACAGATTAATCAAAGCACTGAACATAGAAGAGATTGAATGACATACGGATTAATCAAAACACTGATCATAGAAGAGATTGAATGACATACAGATTAATCAAAACACTGAACATAGAAGAGATTGAATGACATACAGATTAATCAAAACACTGAACATAGAAGAGATTGAATGACATACAGATTAAGCAAAACACTGAACATAGAAGAGATTGAATGACATACAGATTAATCAAAGCACTGAACATAGAAGAGATTGAATGACATACGGATTAAGCAAAACACTGATCATAGAAGAGATTGAATGACATACAGATTAATCAAAACACTGAACATAGAAGAGATTGAATGACATACGGATTAATCAAAACACTGAACATAGAAGAGATTGAATGACATACGGATTAAGCAAAACACTGATCATAGAAGAGATTGAATGACATACAGATTAATCAAAACACTGAACATAGAAGAGATTGAATGACATACAGATTAAGCAAAACACTGATCATAGAAGAGATTGAATGACATACAGATTAAGCAAAACACTGATCATAGAAGAGATTGAATGACATACGGATTAATCAAAACACTGAACATAGAAGAGATTGAATGACATACGGATTAAGCAAAACACTGATCATAGAAGAGATTGAATGACATACAGATTAAGCAAAACACTGAACATAGAAGAGATTGAATGACATACAGATTAAGCAAAACACTGAACATAGAAGAGATTGAATGACATACAGATTAAGCAAAACACTGAACATAGAAGAGATTGAATGACATACAGATTAATCAAAGCACTGAACATAGAAGAGATTGAATGACATACAGATTAAGCAAAACACTGATCATAGAAGAGATTGAATGACATACAGATTAATCAAAACACTGATCATAGAAGAGATTGAATGACATACGGATTAAGCAAAACACTGAACATAGAAGAGATTGAATGACATACAGATTAAGCAAAACAC
>JARLTB010000074.1:0-42500 GCA_030141615.1 Unio pictorum | reverse complement strand
GTTTCAAATTTATCCATAGATTTTAAGTGATAGGTATGCCTATAGGGAAATACAACACTGTTACAGGACGAGCATGTTAGGAAGGAAATGTAATATGTGACGTCAGTATGGAAATTGACGACTCTCACTACAACAATCGCTACATATGTTAGGAAGGAAATGTAATATGTGACGTCAGTATGGAAATTGAAGATTCTCACTACAACAATCGCTACATATGTTAGGAAGGAAATGTAATATGTGACGTCAGTATGGAAATTGAAAATTCTCACTACAACGATCGCTACATATGTTAGTAAGGAAATGTAATATGTGACGTCAGTATGGAAATTGAAGATTCTCACTACAACAATCGCTACATATGTTAGGAAGGAAATGTAATGTGTGACGTCAGTATGGAAATTGAAGATTCTCACTACAACAATCGCTACATATGTTAGAAAGGAAATGTAATATGTGACGTCAGTATGGAAATTAAAGATTCTCACTACAACAATCGCTACATATGTTCGTAAGGAAATGTAATATGTGACGTCAGTATGGAAATCGAAGATTCTCACTACAACAATCGCTACATATGTTAAGTACGAATGAATAAAACAAAGCATGCAACCATTCACTCGTAATTGGGCTGATATGCTTTTTAGTTTGAAATATTAGAGGGTCAGCATGATAATGAGGATACAATTTTACCGGCGTTACACTGACCGACGTTACACTGACAGACCTTTTACACGATTGACAATATATTTATTACAAAATGTTTTTATCATACTATAAACGTGTCATAAGCATAACAATTGCCAATACGTTACGTATAGAAAATGTAACTGCTATGAACTACTGCTAGAAAATTTGGTTTAATTCATAGTATAAGCAAATTTAGTAACAAGCACACTGTACTTGATGTAAAGCTTCGGTCAGTCTAGGGCCGGTACAATTTGCTTACAACTGATGAATTAGTATTGGCCAGAGACTAGATTATTCTTTTGTGTATGTGTGTGTGTGTGTGTGCGTATGTGTGTGTGTCTGTCTGAGATTTGGTTTTATAACGTAGCTGTAACACTTGTTCAGTCATATCGCTACGATATATGCAGTATGGAAGTTTATAGTGGGGCATCATGCCGTAGACATGTAGCACGATGCCCCACCCAGTAACATTATCCTGACACCAGGCCCACCAGTCCTAACACTAACCTCTTACTGATGAAAGCCAAGCGAGGCATCTTCTAGTACCATTTTTGTAAGTGTTTGGTATCCCAGGACCTTCCGCTTCTTCTTGGTAATAAACAAACTGGCACAAAAAAATACTCAAGACAACAAAACTGTGAGCAAATCATTGTTATTTAAACGTCCTGTATGTACCATATGCAGCATGTCTTTAATGTCCATTAGAAAACATATAATCTTCACATTTCACGGCATAAAGAATCAATACGTTACAATGTTATGTTTCTCGATTATTGGCTCCATAATGTAACTTCTATGGATATTTTGTAACATAGCATTTTCCATCGTGGCTCACAAATCCAGTAGGTAGAAAACACCTGACTTTCGTGTTGTTCGGCACAGCAGGTAATAATTAGCATCGTTAAAATTAAATTGAACTGCCTTCCCAAGGAAATGCCACAATAATTATTCTCGCTTTACCATTTTGTAGGAATTAAACCCGTACATTTTAGTCGCAAATCTTCCACGGTGACAGGTTAAACACTGTGGCACCCGCCGTCTTTATTTTCCACTTACACTGTGCAAGATGGCGCTCCGGGCCTGTTTTATATCCCCGGGCAAACAGGGAAGGTATGAGAAAAATAATTATGTGCGTATGTAATGGGGGGAGGGGTAATGGCATATTAGTGATATCCTGGCAACGTAATTGTTGATTAACAACATGTCAATAACTATAGGACGATGAATCCGTTCAAATACCTGTAAATTTGAAGTCATTAAACTTCAAATTCAGCACACTTAAAAAGAAACAGTTGTTAAAATATAAATGTTACACATTACTCAAATCTTTATATACATGCATACACAATGATTTTTTACCAATCATAATAAAAAAGTATAAGAAAATAAAATTAACTTTCATGATATTTAGACTAACGCTGTGATTTAAAAAAAAATTGATACAATACGATAAAATTTTAAATAAACATATAACATCTATGTGAATTCATCATACACCTTTTCAAAAGGTTGAATTCGTTAAACACCTTGACAAATGAAATAATTCATGAACCCTTTACAAAGGAGTGAACTCATGAAAACACTTTACAAATGAATGAATGCATGATTCAAATTTATAAAGAGCTATATACCATATAAATCGAGTGCATTCTTGGCACACCTTTAGACACGAGTGCATTTACGACACGCCTTTACAAAAATGTGTTTTCCTGAAACACCTTTACAAAGGAGTGGCTTCATATCACACCAATACAAAGGAGTGAATTCATTACACACATTTTCTAAGGAGTGACTAATTCATAACACTTTGTAAAAAGAGTGAATTCATGACACACTTTCAAAAATAAATGAACTCGTGACATGCTTTTATAAAGGAATGTACTCACGGCAAACCTTTACAAAGTTGTAAGTTCATGACACACTTTTACAAAGTTATGAGTTCATGACACATCTTTACAAAGTCATGAGTTCATGACACACCTTTACAAATTGTGAATTCATGACACACCTTTACAAAGTCATGAGTTCATGACACACCTTTACAAAATCATGAGTTCATGACACACCGTTACAAAGAAGTGATTTCATAGCACATCTTTCTGAAGGAGTGCTTTCATGACGCACCTTAAGAAATAACTTAATTCATGACACACCATTACAAAGGAGTGATTTCATAGTACATGTTTCTAAAGGAGTGCTTTCATGACGCACCTTAATAAATGAGTGAATTCACGACACACCATACCAAGAAAAGAATTCATGACACACCATTACAAAGGAGCGAAGTTATGACACACTTATAAACTGATGCATTCATGACACCTTTAGAAAGAAATAACTTCATGACATCTTTAAAAAAGAGTTATTGCATTACACACTACTGCAAAGAAGTTTTAATGAACGAATGTGAGCAGAAATATTCTGGCAAAGGTAGATTTCTATCTTCTGAAAATACAGAATTGTTTTAGCTTTTCCTGCATGTTAACTTTCGTGAAAGAGGCTATCTCTACAGGAATCAAACGTAAAACATAGAACTTTTCTCTTACGTCCACAGTTTTATGCCAGTAATATACGGAAAATATACAACTATAACAATTATGCATTCCGTGATATAACAATGCAGATTGCATGATCTATTCTGATCAAATGTATGAAATATGTTACAACTATTATAACAATATGAATACAAATATCCTTGTATCTAGTGCTTATTGTTGTTTGAATTAAGATTTGTAAGGAATTATTATAAGATATGCTGAATATGTATTTACCTCCACATAGGAATTGAAAAACGGAAAGAAGAATGGTGCACTGAAAAGTCTCCAGTTCATGTGCTTCCTGAAGAGAGGCAAATCAGACACGAGGCTGTAGCTATCCTGTTTACAAACATGAATAATATATTCACATAAGTCAAAATAAAAGAACGTCAAGGGAAGAAGCGGCTTAGTAAGAAATTTGGAAGTTATTTCTAGGCGACTGCGTGATTATCACAAACATTTTTTGTTATTACAAATTCATTATCTTTCGTAGCTTTAACTATCAACGACTATAGAGATAAAGTCAAATGAAACGAATGAAATATTTTTGTTAACGTTCTACGCGAACCTACTTAATGACATATTGATATAACACAAAAATCTTTGAAAAGATATATTTGGAGCAAGAGGCTTAATCCAGTTAGTGACAACATATATTACTCACTCAACTTTCTGTTGTGTTAAAGGTATTATGAATACGGAGTCTCAGTTCTTATAAAGTATAAAAAAAATAGAAACTCGAAACTTTTATTTATTATATTACATAACAGTCACCGGTCTATTAGGTGTAAAAGAAATAAAATTGCATTACGTTGCGTTGTTTTACTGTAGGTTGTCTTTGTATTACGTTGCTTTACTGTAGGTTGTCTTTGTGTTGCGTTGCTTTACTGTAGGTTGTCTTTGTGTTGCGTTGCTTTACTGTAGGTTGTCTTTGTGTTGCGTTGCTTTACTGTAGGTTGTCTTTGTGTTGCGTTGCTTTACTGTAGGTTGTCTTTGTGTTGCGTTGCTTTACTGTATGTTGTCTTTGTGTTGCGTTGCTTTACTGTAAGTTTTCTTTGTGTAGCGTTGCGTTTACATTGTATAGTGTTCCGCTGCTTTGCGATGCATTAACATTGCGAGTTCTTGACGAGTACTGTATCCGCAAGACCGTACTTGAGATACAACCATAACAATGTTTGGTGATTTACATACAGAGCTTGTGCAGAGTTACAACCGTTGCACTCATTGTATTCAGTTGAAGCTAAAACTAGTTTCTTGTTAGGTGCACAAGTTTAAATACAATTTAAACTTTGCGCATGGAAGAATGGGATTGATTGATACACTTTACAAGCTGAAATTAGTGATATTTAACATCACGAATCTAAAAATGAAAATGTCATAATACCATGTAAACTGTATTAGCCCAGTGTCTTCTTAAGGATTATTTTGACAAGAGTTAGCAATCTTAAAAACTGATTAAACATGGGTCATGGCATAAACGTGTGCTAGAATTGTGAAAGACGTAGCAATGTGTGATAAAAACATGGATCAGGGCATAAAAACACGTGAAAGACGTAGCAATGTGTGATAAGAACATGGATCAGGGCATAAACGTGTGCTAGAATTGTGAAAGACGTAGCAATGTGTGATAAAAACATGGATCAGGGCATAAACGTGTGCTAGAATTGTGAAAGACGTAACAATGTGTGATAAAGACATGGATCAGGGCATAAACGTGTGCTAGAATTGTGAAAGACGTAGCAATGCGTGATAAAAACATTGATCAGGGCATAAACGTGTGCTAGAATTGTGAAAGACGTAGCAATGCGTGATAAAAACATGGATCAGGGCATAAACGTGTGCTAGAATTGTGAAAGACGTAGCAATGTGTGATAAAAACATGGATCAGGGCATAAACGTGTGCTAGAATTGTGAAAGACATAGCACTGTGTGATAAAAACATGGATCAGGACATAAACGTGTGCTAGAATTGTGAAAGACGTAGCAATGTGTGATAAAAACATGGATCAGGGCATAAACGTGTGCTAGAATTGTGAAAGACGTAGCAATGTGTGAAAAAAACATGGATCAGGGCATAAACGTGTGCTAAAATTGTGAAAGACGTAGCAATGTGTGATATAAACATGTATCAGGGCATAAACGTGTGCTAGAATTGTGAAAGACGTAGCAATGTGTGATAAAAACATGGATCAGGGCATAAACGTGTGCTATAATTGTGAAAGACGTAGCAATCTGTGATAAAAACATGGATCAGGGCATAAACGTGTGCTAGAATTGTGAAAGACGTAGCAATGTGTGATAAAAACATGGATCAGGGCATAAACGTGTGCTAGAATTGTGAAAGACGTAGCAATGTGTGATTGAACAAATAGAATAATGAAATGTAATGAAATGACTCAATACGTAACCATTTACAATGGAAATATAAACATTTTCTATTTTAATATTGTATAGCCCTACCAGTAATGTTTTCTTAATTTGAAATTTGAAGCAGAAATCGTGTATATTATTTCTAGCACTTTTCCCCAATACACGTCAATTTTCATTTATTTTAAATTTGCAACGCCATTTTGTCAGTTCTTACTTTATCCATGTGGCATATATACACATCATTATGGTCATATAAATGTGAGTAAAATTAAATACATGAAATCATACTTATTTCATCCATGAAAGATAAGCTCCTCACATACCTGAAGCAATACATCTTTGTTTGTAACAATCTGGGCAAATTTATATTAGACAAAACCGTTCTATAATTGAATACCATCGATTAATGGTTCACCTAGTCGCAAAGACAATATTTATTTATTTATTTATTTATTTATTTATTTATTTAATTATTTATTTATTTATTTATTTGTTTATTTATTTAATTATTTATTTATTTATTTATTTATTTATTTATTTATTTATTTATTTATTTTATTATTTATTTATTTATTTATTTATTTATTTATAAAATTATTTATTTATTTATATATATATATATATATATATATATATATATATATATATATATATATATATATATATATATATATATATATATATATATATATATATATATATATTTATTTATTTATTTATTTATTTATTTATTTATTTATTTTGCTGAAATGATCCAAACAAGATATATATTAACAGCAAATAAAACTGCTACCATAGTAGCAGAAATAATGCTACTAACATAAGTGGATGTTGTTATTTAAACAGGATAGTATTTGCATCCGGATAATCATGTTTAAATTGGGAGGGGTTGGGGATTGTTATCTCCTAGAAAAGTGCGTCTTCAGAAAAAACAAAGATATTTTAACAATATATTAATGTGACATTTATTCTGCATGTGTATGGATAGTGGTGTTGTGAGAATAATTGTTATGTTTGGAATTGACTCGAACCAAAGATAGAGGTGTCATCCTGTGTTGTGTAATAGAGAGGCTAAATTTAGTATCGTTGCGCCACCTTGCGTTACTTTGTATTTATGTTGCCTTGCAATTGCGTTGAGTTACCATATCTAGTACAACAATGAACAGACCAGGGACTGTATGTATGACAATTTACATAAATAATAATTGAAAAAAGCACCTACCGCCAGATGGTGGCCGGGAACAGTTTCGTGTAATGACAGCGATACCATTGAAAACGTTGGACTTTGAAATGAAACAATTGCAATTTAAGTGCAATATATATATATATATATATATATATATATATATATATATATATATATATATATATATATATATATATATATATATATATTACAATGAATTCTTGAAACATGCAATTGATAAAAACAGCACGGTTCCGTATATAGAACGGGTCAGTTTATGTCTTGTAGATTGAAAAAGTGGAATAATTTAGCCGTATAGCTGTGTTCATCTTGTAATTCTCAACATATAAATAGCTACATAAAGATCAAACAATTTAGGTAAAGGAGCCACTAAAACAGCGAAAATATCCACACATATTATAAATGAGTTAAGAAAAAGCCGTACAAACCGTGATTTGTCTGAAAATCTTGTTTCAATTCGACCACAGCTACTTTTGCGTATTACTGAATGAATCAAAGTCTGAACATTTCACATTATACATTTTAATTAGTGGACTATGTCGTGTAACAATAGCCCCATTACAAACAAGGCTATTATACTTTTATGTTAAGACCGATTACTTCTGTCTCTGTCTCTCTGTCTCTGTCTCTCTCTCTCTCTCTCTCTCTCTCTCTCTCTCTCTATATATATATATATATATATATATATATATATATATATATATATATATATATATATATATATATATATATATATATATATATATATATATTGATACGGAGGTAGAACTCTGAAAACCTCAGAATTTAGTAACATCAAAAAATGGGTAATTAGTTATTAGTTATGCATTCCTATGGATAATGACTATTAATTAAAATCGAAGAAACAAAACGTACTTGTCTTCGGGTCTTCTAACATTGGCATAGAAAGTACCGGGTCTCGTGCCATCTTCCGATCCGGATTCGTACTCACCACCTACGCCATCTTGAGGGGAGTTCTTGACACTGCAATGAGGTATTTCTCGCTACAATGCACGTAACACACAATACACAAATATAGTTATCTAGTGAATGAGCGTTGCTAAGTTACGTTTAGACAATAGCAATATAGAATAGTGTAGGGAAAAGGAAAATATCTCAGTATTCTTTGAACTTGCTTCGAGATGTGTTATTGAAAGCATTAGAAGGTTGCCTGTGGTCTTGAGAATTTGTTCTTTACAAAGTATACGGATAAAGATTTAGTCATCATTTCAGCGGCATTAAACCGTACGAATCGGAAATTTTGTTAATGTCTTAATTATTTTATTGAAATAGACTATCAGGTGATACCTACCTAAATACAATTTGATACATAACATTTCCTCTGGAATAAGATATTATTGTAGCAAATATTTACTGTTTGAGTTAGAATATTCCCCACTCTTTCATCCTACTTGCTATACAAAATTAAAAAAATAAAAACACCGGGAAATGGCTTTGTAGATGAGGCCGATTCTAGTAAAAAAAATCAACAATCATAGCTAGGGTAGCAGCAGAGAGGGTGAATCCTACAACGTTTTCAGACAAAATTTTGATTGAAATCCTAAAACGAGCCGTCCTATAATCTCATTTTAACCAAAAAAAGGGCGAACCCTACAACGTTTTGAAACAAAATTCGATTGAAATCTTAATGAGCCTTCCCTACGAAATCTCATTTTAACTAAAAAAATGAAAACGAAGATTTTTACGATTTTTTAATTAATTTTGGTCGCAACTTGTTGTCATCCACCCTCTCTGCTGCTATGGGTTAACAAAAAATAATAAATGATTTCAACCGAATATTTGATCCAGTCCGATACGATATCGTGTCCGAGGATCATGCAAATTTATTGTTGCGAATCCGTGCGGAGTCGACTGAGCATGACTAAAGAAATCTCGAAATTGATTGAAGTCCATATCAGAACACCATGTCTGCCATATATTTCTAAGAGTATGAGTATCAACGCCGTTGAATACAGAAAGAATATTGCAGTTATCTCTGATGACTTTTGGAACCTGAGTGTAGCGTTGAGTGACATATATCACGTCAGTGTTTTTGTGACGCCCCCGGGAAAAGATCCTAGCAGGATTTTTTTGTTTATCCAACATTATATCGTCGTATACGACTAAATTGTTAATATCTCCATCAATATCATCAATACTCGGTGCTTCATCGATATCGGTTATAAAATCAATGGCGTTCTCACCGCTAATTTCTGATGCATTCTCGTTAAAATCTTTTAGCACTTCATAACATCGTTGATCATCTACGCTAGGAGCAATTAAATACAACTTATCCCACTTCATCCATCTCATTATTAAATTGAGCAACAATTGCGTTTTACCGGATCCAGATGGCCCGATTATAATCATCCGGATAGAGTTTGGTAGCGCTGCATGATGCTTAATTGGTTCTCTTGTTTTAGTCGCTGAAAAATCAATTATATCCATATTTCTATACATAAATTATGGATCTATATTGTGTGAAGTGCAAAACGCGTACTGGCACAGATGATGTGACGACAGTTACAACTAAAAATAACCGATCAGCGCTTTCTGGTAAATGCATGCAATGTGGTACAAAGAAATTTAGATTTGTGTCTATGAAATCTGATTTAAAAAAAAACGAGGAGGTGATATCGCAGCCAAATTGGCAAAGCTCCCTGGAACCCCATGGGCAAAGTACCCCGGAGAAAAGCACCTCCCAGGATATAGCTACTGTGGACCGGGAACCAGACTTGATATCAGACTCAATAATCAAAATCAACCCAACCCCGGTGAAGAACCAATAAACGCCATTGATAAGGCCTGTCACCTTCATGATGTTGCTTATAAAAGCAGCAATCTGCAACACAGGCATCTAGCAGATGTGAAATTAATTCATGCGTTAAATGCTATTCCTGATAAATCCTTCAAAGAAAAATTGGCTTCATTTTTAATAAAATCGGCTATGAAAAGTAAATTGATGTTAGGTGCCGGTAATTAATAATATGGAATTAATTTATTATTCCCCAAGAGGATACTGGAGGGGTAAATCAGCAGTCCATAAACTCGCTAGCGCTGCAAAAGTGAAAAAAACCACTGCGGCTAATTGGTTATCCAAACAGGCACTATGGCAAATTTATCTACCACCGCCTAAACAAATTCAATTCTCGCATTTTGATGTGACCGCTCCTAATGAAGTTCATCAGGCTGATATATTATTTCTGCCACATGATCGTGGTTACAAATACGCGCTAACCGTAGTTGATATTGCAAGTCGATACAAAGAAGCAGAACCGTTAAAAACAAAATCAGCCACTGAAGTCGCTTCTGCATTTGAAAGGATTTATCGACGAGGTCCTCTGCACTGGCCAAATCTATTGCAGGTTGATCCTGGCAAGGAATTTCAGGGTGCAGTGTTATCTACAATGAAACATCATAATGTCACCATACGACGAGGGCATACTGCGCTACATCGCGATCAGGCCATTGTAGAACGATTTAATCGGACGATTGCTGAGCGGTTATTTGGATATCAATACGCAAAAGAATTCATCCAAGAAAAAAGATCCCGTGAATGGGTTAAAAGATTACCATCTGTGATTACTGCACTGAATAACGAGATTACTAGAACAATCAACATGAAACCTATCAACGCGATTAAAAAGAAGTCAATACCCGTACAACCACAAAAAGATTTCAAAGAACCAATTCTTGGTAGTAATGTCATTGTGAGGTACTTATACGAACCAGGAGAGCTTGAAGGGGGTAGAAAAAGGGCTACCGATCCTATTTGGAGCGTCACTGCACACAAGATATCTAGTATAACACGATCAACTGGTAGACCTCCAGTCTATAAACTGGATTCAACTGCCCCTCAGCGGGGTTTTACTCGACAACAACTACAGGTAATTCCCGAGGATACTCAATTGCCACCGCATGGTCTTAACTAGCACCGTTGCGTCTATTGCACTCAAGACAAGTCAACATCACATTATTTCTGACATGACCGAGACTGTTATTTTTTCTGTCTACGGTGAATTGGCGAGGATCCTTATCCGAATACTGCCAACGCATTATACAATTGCAACTCGCGCAGTGATTATTCTGTTGTTGTTTCAGCGTAATTATTAATTTAGCATCAATATCGAATTCTCGTTGTTTTTTTTTGTCCTGTTGTTTGTAACCGGAGAGTTTTTTATTAATGATGCTAACATCAATATCACTTATTGTTGTGTCATTATCATCGAAAACAACTCTTCGAAGTTGATTTATTTTTCGTACTCTGGATACTGCGAGATAGACTAAATTCGACCATTCGATGTGATTATCCACCATCCAAACAATTGTATCCGATATAGTCAATCCCTGTGAAGAGTGTATTGTTGCTGCGTATCCTAGCGTCCACGGGGATTTATTAGCACGCAATGCATCTTCAACGACATTGATATCAACCAGCACAATATCATTTAATACGAGAATTTGTTTTTCACTCTGTCCTGGAATATCAACTTCAATATTCTGTTTTCGTGTATCCGATGGCCTATAACAAAGGGGTACTGGAAGCGTTGCAAATTTTTCTTTATGCAATTCAAATAACTTCATCTGAAGTGTGTCCCTGACTATTTTTCTACTTGCAATTATCAAATCATTTGGTCTCCATGTTTCCCAGAAATCATTCATTGGAGTTTCTGAAATCACTTCACGCGCTATTTCGCATTGGATTCTATCCGGTTGTAATCTAATTAGCGATTTGAATTCTCGTAATCGTTCATCAATTGATCTATAATCAGTGGTGATTTCTTCATAGTAGTCTACAAAACCCCTTAGCCATTCATGTGGAGATGCACCGACAAATGGTGGTGGTTGGCCGTGATCACCGCACATGACGACTTTTGTGTTTTTCTTTAACAACCACTCAAGAAATGTTTGTAATACATCTAATGACACTGTGCATATTTCATCCCAAATTATGATTTCAGGAATGAATTTATCACCCATACGCTCAGGAGTCCATTTGTCACCCTTCCATCGAAAGAAACTATGGTAAGTACAGGCATTTACCCCTCGCTGTATCATCTCTCTGGCGAGTCTGTGAGTCGGTGTTAGCACAATCATGGTTGACCGACGAAATAATTCAATTGCACGAGTTGTCTTTCCTGACCCACCACAACCGTTTAAATAAACTGTTTTATATCTACAGATTGGATCAGATACCGGTGGTGCATTAGAAAATTCTGATTGATTTTCAATACGGTTACAACAAAGATATTTATCATCCATGGCAACGTCTGCGGATTTACAATACTCATGTAGCATCTCCTTTTTAAATCGCCAACGCCCCCAATTTTCTTCGGGATCTGTGAATTTAGCTACAGCTGATTTGTATTTATTGTGTATATACATCGAATCAGTGGCCACTCTAACCGCGGTATTAGGAAATCTATTTATCATCGAAAATAGATTAATAGAAGCATAGGCTAGCATTGAACTTCTCAAATGTGTGTACTGGGAATTATGTCCATCACAGTAGGTAACAACCGTACCTAATTTCTCACCATTGGATAGAAAAGCATCCTTACGGGATACAAGTTTTCCCTGTTTCGTTAAATCCGCTACAATAAAATCGTATTCAGCGACATCTATGATCAACCGCGAAGAATATTTTGCGTTGTCGTACCGTCCACCTTGAGTGAATTTACCGATTATTCTTCGTCCAAAATCTTTTGCTTGTTCTTTTTTAATTTCAAATAACTTCATAGACAAATTCATGATTTGTTCTTCATTGAAATCAGGGAATTGTTTTCGCTGTTCGCTGATTATACGATCTAGATCGGGTTGTGGTAGCCAAACTTCTTTCTGAGCTCGATAGCATATAATAGCCTCGGAAACAATCAACGATATTAGCATACCACAATCAATCATATATCTCAATAGCACTATTGGCATCCAGGCCTTTTCAGATAGATGTCTACCGAGCCAAACATAACTACACGGATGTAACCCTGTAGCTAATTCAAATGATATCACACGAGCGAATCCGGTTAAATCAAAATCAGGTAATGGTCCATTAATCGCAACACGAGTCATTTCATGCGTGGGGTGTCCAAATCGTTTGAAGTACTCAGCGCATTCCCCATATCCGAGAAAACTTCCGGGGTAACACGCGGATATATCAATTGAAATCATACCATCACGTGAGTATTTCGTATTCCACAGTCCTCCATGGGAATATTCGACGCAACTCAATTTAACATCCTCAAGAAAATCACTTCGTGTTGGACGCCATGAGTTTTTTTCTCTTGCGAAGTGAGCTACCACTGATGGAATAGTAAAACTATCCGTGAGTAGTTTTTCATGGAAACTCTCCGGTGAAAAATCACTAGCGATTTTTCTCATTCTGTTATCTAATTCTTCAACGCGATATAATTCACCATTTGGTTTTACAAATTGATCGAATCCTATTTCGGGATCTTCATCACTTCTAAGTAACCACACTGACACAGGATCATCCTTACACAACGCATTAATAGCATCGAATAATCTCTCTTCATAGAAAACATCCCCGGAAAATTCCGGGGGGATATATTTCACGGTTCGTTCTCGTGGAAATACTGTTACCGCAGGTGTCCACGCGTGTTTGTTATGATCAATAATCTGTATTGGTGCTCCATTTTTGTTATATTTCGGTTCGTATAAAACCTCTCCGGTTATCGTCATAACTGTTATTGGAAATCTTAATGATGTTTCTAATTTAGCTATATCAGAAATCTTTGCACCATGCTGTTTCACTGTCAGTTCCCACTCGGTTATTTTCCTACGTCGCAGATCAGTTAGTTTATTTCCTCGGGATGCATTTGTGAAGTGCTCCATTACCCGTGTTGCTACACAATTAAGCCCTGACGAATATTTCATAGGAGCTAGTTTTGCGATATCGGGTTTATCATTTAACGGATATAGCCCATAAACCATTGCTGTTACGGGATAAGATCTTTCGTAGTATGGTTTGTCAATGCCGGTTAGAATCCCTGGTTTGGAATCTCTACTCACAATGACAGCTTTTTTATTCTTGAGAATTGGTTCAAATTTATCCCTAATAATCCATTTTCCATCGACTTCAATAATGAATTTGATTCGGAAAAAATACCGTTTTTCCCCAACACGTGAAATTATCACTGCTGCTTTTTCATCAGTCATGGTAGCATCAACAACACCATCAATTCGAAATGTTGACCAACAATAGGATGCTCCATCACGCTTGAATTCATTAAAACAGTCTCTGATTTTACTAATCATGGCTTTATCAAGAATTGTATTCTTTGGTGTATTAGAAGCTATATCGAGATTGAATTGAGCATCTTTCCAGGGGTAATCTCTCTTGGACGTTTTTTTTGGTTTATCGAGATTAAATTTGTTACGTTTTTTTGGTTTATCGAGATTAAATTTAGGATTGATTTTCAATAATCTCTTAAACTCTTTCATGTTTCCGTCTCTTGGACGTTTGTTACGTCTTTTTGGTTTATCGAGATTAAATTTAGGATTGATTTTCAATAATCTCTTAAACTCTTTCATGTTTCCGTCTCTTGGACGTTTGTTACGTCTTTTTGGTTTATCGAGATTAAATTTAGGATTGATTTTCAATAATCTCTTAAACTCTTTCATGTTTCCGTCTCTTGGACGTTTGTTACGTCTTTTTGGTTTATCGAGATTAAATTTAGGATTGATTTTCAATAATCTCTTAAACTCTTTCATGTTTCCGTCTCTTGGACGTTTGTTACGTCTTTTTGGTTTATCGAGATTAAATTTAGGATTGATTTTCAATAATCTCTTAAACTCTTTTTCAGCATTGAATTCAGCATTTTTCGAAGGCGTTTTCCTTAATTCCTTCATTCTATAATTAAAACAAGCATTTAAATGAAAGATTTTTATATAATGAATCACTGCAAGTGGCTTATGATTGGATCAGTAATCCCGTGTAACAAATCATGCAGAAATGAGTTTTGTGGGTATCATATGCAAAGCTATCGTCGTGGAAGCCTTGGTCCGTTACCTTGTATTCTATGTGGAGTTGGGGTTAGGGGGAAATCTCAGTTATGTCTGAGTTGTGGTGGTAAACGATATAGGGAATTGAAGCGTTATTATGATAAACGAATAAAAAATGGACAATCAATCAGAAATTATGACCCTGACGCTGACAAAGTCAGTATTCTTGACGCTGACAAAGTCAGTATCCTTGACGCTGACAAAGTCAGTATCAAGGATAAAATCATAAGAACTCCTCAAGACTACATCGAAAGATTTATCATTAAACCAAACAATGAATTAGACAAACAATAGTATTATGTATACGAATGAACCAAGAATTCAGACAACACCCTGTGATCACAAATAATGAAGCATCCAGTGATGGTGTTGTAAGAAACCGCAGACTGAAGAAACCAGTTGGGTGGGATAATGGTATGGGGTATTTGATGTTTGGTGCTGGAAAGAAGAAATATCTCAATCATCGTTTCGTGTACGAGTGTTTCCATGGATTGATCGAGGATGATTTTGTTATTGATCATATCGATTCTAATCCGAAAAACAATTCTTTATCAAATCTGCAGGCTGTTACACAAAGTGAGAATACCGAACGAGGAGAGACTGGAAAATACTCGAAAAAAGCGAGACCTGTGAAATCTTTGAATACGATAACTAACGAAGAAAAAATATTTCAATCAATGAATGAAGCCGGTAGGCACTTCAATATTTGTATATCCTCAGTACGAAAAGTTGCAGAGGGAATTTATCGATCTGCGATTTCAAAAAAGACAGGACAGAAAATTCGATTTAGTTACGTCTAATACGTCATATTTTTCATTTAGAAATATATCATTATTATAGAATAATGAATTCTGAAAACATGAATAGCATCATATCCGAGATTTCAAAATTGAAAGGTTGGGATATTGAACTATCAGATGGGTTAAATCCTGATCAAATCATGTCTGATTTTCAGGATATAGAATACGGAGTTAACAACAATAAATATATGCTACCAAAGAAGTATGCGCTCATCAAAAGAATTCAGAATTCTATTAAGGACTCTCTCGCATTTTCCAGTGACGTAAGTGTGTTCGCTCCGTTGTATACCATCGTAGAACGAATACGAAAAGAATTGGGGTACGAATACGAATTGAAAAAAGAAGTCAACTCTAAAGTTAGAAACCTACGGGCGTTAATTCAAGAAAATGAACAATTTTGATTGACCGACCATTTATCATTATTTGATTGACCGACCATTTATCATTATTTGATTGCCCGACCATTAATCATTTTTTTTAGCCGACCCTCAAGGGATGTCAAAAATCGATGGACGATATGTCGGATTGATCAAAAATAGAATGGCGAAACTATCAGTATTATTTTTTTATATATACAATTTTGATAGTTTCGCCATCGATGAACGAAGCTGTCTCACGATGAAATAATACTTCCATGACCATCCGATGGTGTTAGGTCGGGATTGAAAAATTGTTTTACAATTGAAAAATTGTTTCTGATTTCAAATAATGGTCAATGAAGCATTAACAACCCGATTGGCTCGTGAACGATTAGATGCAATTAAGAGATTTGTACCAATTCGTGACTCTGTACGGAATAAACTACAACAACGACAGAGTTTTCAGACTGATTTTGCTTTGGGATCTGAAGAATTGTTTAAACCGGTAACCACAGCAACGAAACAGATAGTGTCAACAATCTCTGAAGAAGGAAAAAAACAAGAAGAGTCTTTTCTTCCTGTGTTAGAAAAAATAGCAAAAAGAACTAAACAAACAAAAAAATCATTGAAAACACTTCCTCAGGATATATCAACCGCTTCAGAACAACAACGAGAACTTCAAGAAGATATCTCCCTACCCGAATTTCAAGAAAAAGGGGAGGATACTACTAGTGGACGAGTTGCATTCAATGAAAAACTTCTTCCCGGTAAATTAGATGAATTGAGAAATAAAAAATTTGATTCTATGGAAGAATTAGCCGAATTTGTCACTAGGAGTTTTCATCAGAGAAGAAAATATATCCACGGTGATTATAATCTCCCTCCTAAAAAAGATTGGTATAAGGGGTTATATCGTATACTATCAGGTTCCTCTCAAGCAAAAGGAGATGATAAAACATTTCAGGAATATATGGCAGCAATAAAAAAAGCTGAATCATCTATAGGGGGGGAGCAATCGGATACCGGATTTCTTAGACTACCAGAACAATCAAAATTTATTGATATAACACAATCCCCCCAACAGATGAAAATAACGAGAGAAGCTGATCATGAAAAAGGTGCAACCGGTATCACTGATAAAACCAAAGGATTTTCAAAAACAGGCAGTGGTTTAGTTGAAAACTCTTCGAGGGAAAATCCTTGGATTTCATGTCCTGGTAGTGTTCTCAGTGATATATCACGATTAGAAGTTCTTGTAGGAGGATTCCGAGCTGGAAATAACTCACCGGAAATAATTAATGAAGCAGCTGATATCTGTAGACGGTTATTTGCCGGCGGTATCATAGATATCAGCACATATCGAGATTTCATTGGCGAGTTAGTGGAGGATTATCACAGTGATTAATCACCGAGAGTGAATAAAAACGCTAGCGTTTCCAATTGAAAAATTGTTTCTGATTTCAAATAATGATCATACACTACAATCATCATAAACCAACCCCCGTCTACGTAGTTAATTCACGGTTTCCGGTTTATAGAGCATACTACGGAGATGGTTTAGGCAATACCATTGCAGGGTTATTTGCGAGAATGGCTCCAAAAGTGATGCCGTTGGCTAAACAATTAGGAATGAAAGCAATTGATGTTATTCGTGATAAGGGTATTGGTGCTGTTGGAGATCTTGCCGGAAAAGCGTTTTCAACTGCGAAGAATAAATTAACATCATTAGTGAAATCACGGATGAAATCCAAAGGATTTTCAAAACCGTTACCGTCTACAGCGGAAATGCCTGCAAGTGTTAGTAGAATTATAAATAACGCAGTAGATGAAAAATTAGCGTCGATGGTGACTCCCTTGATAAATCAAGGGGACCAAAATAACATGATAGCAAACATGATAGCGGGAAGTGGTTTTAAAAAAACACGACGATGAAATGGGAAATCGCGATTTAGACTCTGATAAATAGAATAAAATGTTCAAAAGGTCACCTGATCCAGCATTTGATATGGATGCCCCAGTGCGTAAAGATGATTCTGTACGCGATTTTCAATTTTATTCCTATCACGCAGTACAACCAGATCTCCGATCGCGAATTGAACTTCAAGTTCATGATACCAGTAAATACTTCCTACCGTGTGAGGCATTTATTGAAGTAGAAGGAGAACTTGTAACAAATGTTGCAGCTGATACCCCATATGACAATAACGCAAATGTCCGAGTTGGTTTTGTTAATAACGGCATAATGGCGTTATTTGAAAGCGCTAGATATCTCATTGATGGAAAAGAAATTGAATCCATTGACCGTGAAGTTGATGTGGCCACAACAATCATAGGGTTAGCGAGATATTCTGATGATTATTCAAGATCAGCGGGTCCGTCTATGATGTTTGCAAAGGATACCTCTGATAACGCTGATCACATTCAATTCATTAAAGTGTTAACAGCAAGAGATAATGCAGAAGCCGATCAACAGGAAGCAGCTAATCCAGAACGTCGAACTAGACCCGGAGCTGCGTTTGATATTCTCGGAGGCGTTAATGGTAATCTCAATTTAGGATTTGCAACACGTGTAGCAACGTTGCATGGGCAGCGTCGACGATTTTCATGTGCGATTCCACTGCATCATATATTTGGATTCTGTAGAAACGTCCGAAAAGTTATTTATGGAGCTAAACACACAGTAGCGCTTGTACGAAAGGGTACTGATGATGATGCAATCTGGCGTAATGCTGGGGTTGCTCCCGGTAAAGTCATTTTAACAAAACTATCATTGTGGATGCCAGTGTTAACTCCATCAATCACCGAAGAACAACGACTACTATCATTTATGGACCAAGGAGGAAAGTCGTTGTTAAGTTGGTTATCAGTGACCACGGATATTAAACAAGACAGTGTTGATGGTACATTCACATGGCACCTGGCATCAAAACAAGGTGTTTCAGCTCCACGTCATATATTCGTAGCGTTACAGAATAATGCGCGAGTTGGTAATCAAGAACGAAGCCATATGATATTTGATCAGTTAGGTGTTAATGAAGTCTCGCTGAGAATAAACGGACAGCAGGAACCATCCGAGGATATACAACTTGATTACGGTCAGAATCATATTGCACGCGTGTATCATAACCTATTGTCGTTTATGGCACGTGATCTAAATGTGGATACTGGTTTGCAAATATCACAATTAGATTTTAAAAGCCTCTATCCGATTTATTACTTTTCGCTGGAACATCTTGATTTAACAAGACAATCTGTCGTTGATATACACTTTAGAGCCCGTGTAACCCGTCCGACTGGTCCACCAGTTGGTGGGGTACCTCCTATCCTTATCCCGAATTATAGAGCGGTTGCTGTCATTCTCAGCGACAAATCAATGCTACTTGAAGGTGTTGGTGGAAGAATGAGAGTGGTAGATGCACCAGTGGAAAACATGTAATTGAAATTGTAAACGATTTAGAATCAATCTATTATGTATATGTCATATAGTGTTATTAGTGTTGCGTTAACTCCTGGTCAAATCAAAAAATTGCAATCGGAATCAGCTAAAAAATGTGGAACCACAATCACGTTGAAACCCAACCAAATGACTGGTGGTGCAAATAAATTATCACTGACAACTCGTCAGGTGAAACATTTCAATGATGCACTTGCAGCCAAAAAAGGTGTTCAGATTACTCTCTCTGCGGCTGCTATCAAAAATATGATTAAAACAGGCGGTATATTTCCGTTGTTAGCTGCGATTCCAGCATTGATTGCAGCAGCAGCCCCAGCGGTGGCTAAAGCAGCGGCGTTAGGAGCCGTTGGTACTGCAGCAGGAATGGCACTAAAGAAAGCAACTGGGAAAGGATATAAAAAAAAGGGACGATCCGTTCACGGATTGGGTCTAAGACTACCAGGAACCCCGTATTCGTGGTACAGCGGAAAGGGTCTAAGACTACCAGGAACGATTTATTAATTGGAGAGTCTATGATGGTTCCCATGTCCAATTTTGATTTACTCGATGCTGCTAAAAAACTCGCGATTAAAAACTTCAGAGGTGTCTTTATGAAAGATCAATTACCACATCAACCAAACAGCGTTGAAACCGGAATCATTAATTTAGATAACAGCACCGGACCCGGAACTCACTGGGTTGCATACGCTATTGATCCACGTGGGATTGTCTATTTTGATTCATATGGATTAGCCCCACCAAAAGAGTTTTTGCGTTATATAAAAACCCTTCCAATGAAGACTTGGTATTCTACGCTACCAACACAACAAATGAATGACCCACCAATATGTGGCAGCGAAGTATTAAATGTCCTTAACGCTATTTCTAACTCCTTGAGTAACCCAAGCGGAAAACCACCACATGTTGTCGTTAATGAATACACTAGTAATCGCTGGAAATCGAAACGATTTTAAAGAGAGAAAGAGTTTTACAATAACATGATTGATATTTGGGGGAGATCATTGAAACCCAAACCCGATGGCACTGCACCCCCTGATTCTCTCAAGGATATAAAAAAAACAATCAAAGATGAAATCGCTGAGACGTTGAACTTAACAAGTGTTGACCCGAACGAAATAGTTGTATTTCAAGACAAACAGGGTAAATTGAAAACCAGTAATATTTCTCTGGATGATATTTTGGTTAAACAACAAAACGCAATCGAGAACACCGTTGCGTTATTTTCCGATCAGGGTAAACTCAAACCGGGTGTAATCGTTTCGACGATTACAGATCGATTAAAAACTATCAACGATGAGTTAAACAATTCTCTGTTTGTACTAACAACACTTGAATCTAAAATTGAAGAAAACGGAAAACAGTTTTCAGTTTTTCGTAGAAATATCATTGATAAATTTATTGGAACCCAGTTGGATAAAATAGAAATAAAACTCCCTGATATTAAAAAATCCATCGATGAGACGAAAAACTTCATCGAAGCCGTCAAAGGTGATTTTTCGAGGATGATAACAATCATTGAAAAAACAAAAATTCCTCATGAGAAAACCAACAACGTAGTATATACAATCCAACACGGATCATTTGAGTGGACACCTGCAAACAACAAATTAGATATCACTGCAACCGTTAAGGGTATTTATCGATTAACACTAGTGACACCATTGAGTCAATTTAATATTTCATCGTCCAGTTCATCCGGGGTCAATAATACGATTTCAACGATCATCGACAAGAATACAACTGAAAAGTTCACAATCACAGCTACTGATAAAAATTTGATTGGGGTTTCAGTAACCTGGTATGTTGAATTCGTAGCGGATTTAAGTAAATAACTAAATTGAAAGGATTTCACAATTGAAAACGCTAGCTTTTTTAAAATAACAATGATTTCATCAACGCAATGTCGCTATGATCAGGTCAGAGAATTTCAGACTAGACTCAAAACCCTCGCCGAGGAGTATCAAATAAAAATAAAAAAATACCGACGAGGAATCACCGCAATTGATGTTATTATGTACTCGGTGTCAAGCATTCTCACTGGCGCCGGAATAATACTTGCATCGGTTACAATGATTGCCCCGGTCGTAGTTCCAATTTGCATTTCTGCGTTGGCTACAATCGGGGGTATATCAACCGGGATAGCAAAAAGGATATCATCATGCAGCCAACGCAAACTGCAGAATTACTTACTTCAATTTCATATTGCATCAACCGCATATTCGCAGTTATCATTGATGATAGCGTCGTCACTCGATAATACGATTATATCAGATAGTGAATTCTCAGCGATGGTCAGTATTTTTGATTCCGCGATATCGAAATTAGAGCAACAACATGAGTATAATAACAATGACAACATCGATGGAATTAGAAAACACGAACCCAAAAAACAAAATGATCTCAATAATATCAACATTACCAGATTGTGAGTTCTCAGTGATGGTCAGTATTTATGATTCCTCGATACCAAAATTAGAAATACAACATGAGTATAATAACAATGACGACACCGCAGGAATTACTTCAACGAATAGTGGAGAACACGAACCCAGTACAAACAAGCATGATATCAATAACATCAACGAATCCAGAATTCAGTGTGAATTTCCCCTCTCCGGTTCCAGTGAAGGAGATAGCGCTAGCAAAATTACGAGTATACCATAGTTGGCCTAATATCAGATCAAAATCATTTGGTGGTCAACAACCCAATAATTCTTTAGTGTTTGCAAATGAGAATAAACCCGACGGAACCCCAGACTGGAAAGTTGTTTCGATACCAACAGGGTCATACCAAATCGAACAAATCAATAATGAATTCGCGCGTAGAATAAAATCGATTACTGGAGTAGAGTCAAAAATCGCTATAACAGTTCATGAGCCGACGCTATCATCCGCAATTGAGATAAACTCAGAAGGATACGTCGTAGATATCTATCAGAGTTCTATTAGAACCGTATTAGGATGGCCTGAATTACCACCAGGGGGGGAAACCGTTGATTTACCAGAACCACAAAAAACTGATTATGTCACAGACATAATAAAACCTGATAATCCAATAAAGAGTTATAAAGATCACATAATCATTAGAGATTTTGTTAAGATCCTTTACACGTTTGGGGAAAAATTTCTTGTTACTGACGATTTTAAAATCGATGAAAATTTCACAGCAATGAATAATGATTTTTCGCTGTTGTTAATATCTCTTAAATCCGGCTCTCTCACCCGAGATGAATTTATCAGCGTCGTAGAAACATGCAACAAAATCATCAATGATATGGAAACATTTAACCAAAAAATTATTCAGGATATATTAGATGATGATAATCCCCTATCGAGAAAAGAATTTGCACTGATCTATAAAATCCGCGTTGAAGATATCCCCACATTCAAACTACCGAAATACAACGTACCGGAACTAAAAAAACTTCTCAATGATGCCATCGAAATTGGTTTCAAAATAATTCATGATACGTGGAAAAAAACAGCATCACCGGAAATAAAAATCCTCAAACACAATAATGACCCAGACGGTGGCGGTAGGCATATCGCTCCGTTCAACGTGAATATTTCATCGGTGATTGCGCTCAATTTAGTATGTGATGTTATCGAAGGAAGCTATCAGATTAATATCGAACGATCAAATCAAGCTCAGCAAGGATATATTCTGTATTCATTTGCACCAACAGCTCCTCCAGGATTTTTAATTATTGAAAACCCAATTAATCCTGTCTACATGCGATGCCATAATGATTCATTAACAAGAATTAATTTCAAACTCACAGACCAATCTAATAATCTAATTGATCTACAAGAGGAGGTGTTAGCGATTAGTTTGTTTGTGAAATCCTAAAAGGATTTTCGTCCTAAGGACTTTCATCATAAAGACTGGATCAAATCATTTATTATTTTTTGTTAACCCATAGCAGCAGAGAGGGTGGATGACAACAAGTTGCGACCAAAATTAATTAAAAAATCGTAAAAATCTTCGTTTTCATTTTTTTAGTTAAAATGAGATTTCGTAGGGAAGGCTCATTAAGATTTCAATCGAATTTTGTTTCAAAACGTTGTAGGGTTCGCCCTTTTTTTGGTTAAAATGAGATTATAGGACGGCTCGTTTTAGGATTTCAATCAAAATTTTGTCTGAAAACGTTGTAGGATTCACCCTCTCTGCTGCTAGGGTTAAAACTGTAAGTAAAATCAAACCACTTTCTCGGCATCAGACATTTTCCCAATTAAAAGGCATTACTTACACCAATGGCAAGTTTGGGAGATTTTTGAAGTACTTTGGAAGCTCAGGCATGATTCGCTGAAAAATGATGTCCCGAAATCTTTGGAGAGTATCATCCTAGAAAAAGTATATATATACATATATATACATATATATATATATATATATATATATATATATATATATATATATATATATATATATATATATATATATATATATATATGCGCAAAACACTGACTACAAAGAGTGCAAAACTAGAATGCAACTTGACCGAGCGTCTTCGACTCTTAACGAGTATTTTTCAAAAGAGATACAAAACATAGACACGAGAAACAATTAAAACACAAATCGTTGTGTTTGCACAACTTTACATATATATATATATATATATATATATATATATATATATATATATATATATATATATATATATATATATATATATATATATATATATATATATATATATAACTATGAACCAGAACAATTAATTCATTTGTAGCACACGTCATGATGTAGAGTAAAATTCACGAGATTTTTGGATAATAATTATAAATCATTGTTCTGCCCAGTAGGATAGCATTCTGGAATGGTAGAGAACATGTTTTAAAGAGTAGACTGCAGTTCTATTTTTTAAATCGTGGTCAGTGAGATACTTTATTTTTATCTACACCAGACACGATGTCAGTTGAATTAAAATTTCAGCAAGAATAACACCTTACTGAAATTGCTTGTCTCAGTGATGAGCTTTACCATGATCAGATTGATTTGGATGACTTTCTCGGGGTCATTAGTAGGTAGTGTTGTGTATTTGATTGATACCAGACAAATCTTCTGACAGACACACACACACACACACACAAACACACACACACACATTTGTCATTAAACATAAGTATAAGCAAATGCCATTTTGCCCGATGTTTTTGTATGGTGAGTTGCCAAATTAATTTAAAATAGGCAAAGCCACACGCATACCACATAACTATACGTGTTTAGTGGTGATGAACAGTATATAATAATGTTATTTGAATGTGAAGACAGATGCCTCTTTATTTTCTTTTGTCTATGGTATGATACATTCTTCTGGATTAATCAGTGCAGAATTAACTTTAAGACATAATGGTGAGAAGTATTGTGCCTGCTACGTTGAACAAGGTGTAATTTATAATTGGTTTGTGTGAATTTAGAGAAGCAACCCTTCATAACACCATGTATATTTAATGACAGAATGGAATAATTTGCAGTGAGTGTTCATGGCATATAAATCTGCCTTGGATCTTAGCTATAAGTTTGAAATTTATCATTCTGCCTTTGGAATTATCCATAAGAGTGAAAAGTAATATTTTACGTTGTGAATGCATACATGCCAGTGAACAGTTTTGTCACTGTGACATTTAACTATTAGTCATGACATAGACGTGATGGTGAATTGTCAGCTAGCATGGTCTGGTGGTGGATAGTTATTTTACGCCGCTTGGTTATCGGCGCTGAGGTTCTGAGCAACTTTGGGGTTTTAGCAGAGATGTGTTTTCATGTAAGAACCGAAATATTCACCTGAATTTTTGTAACGGTAAGTATGGTAAGGATTAACTTTTGGTTTGGTCAATTACTTACTTTTTGAGAAGCTTTTAGCACAAGATACTTTGGTTAATGTTGAGTGCCAACAAAGTCTCAATAATAGACTACTATATCATGCATATATTAAAGAATCGGCTGGTAAAGATCTGGTTTTATTGGGGAACCTATCAAAAAACTGCTCAAAGTACACAACAATTATTTTGAAGCATAGAAGCAATGTCAAAAATAGCAAAGCATTGTACGTGTGAAGTTATCGTTTCCCGATGTGTTAACATTGGGTAATTAGAGAAAAGGTTATGTGGTATTCGCACTTTTAAGAAAAAGAGAAAATATTGAATATTAAGCCACGTCAGCCGTAGATAACATTTGCGTGTAACTATGTATGTATGTATGTATGTATGTATGTATGTATGTATGTATGTATGTATGTATGTATGTATGTATGTATGTATGTATGTATGTATATATGTATGTGTGTATTTTTGCGTAAATGAGACATAACTTTCCATTATTTCTTTCTGCCTGTTACCTACCGGGTTTCTGATCAGGAAACTAGAGTTGCTCTTTACTAAGTTGAAGAAATCCCGCACACTTCCGTGGAATCCTAGTCTTCCCATAGTCTTGAATAATAAAGAAAAGTATGCAGTGGGACAAAAATAAATCTGAGAAAAAGAATTATTCAACGGAAAAGTTTTTAACTAAAATATGTTTTTTTTTACCCAATCATAATATATGAAGAAAACTACTACTACCTCGCATATTCAGCCCTACCGGATAAAACATTTAGCTAAAATATGCTAAACATTATCTGCCCATTAAGTGACAGTCTGTCAGACTGATATCGCGTCTGTATAGGGATTGGCCCCAAATCCCGTAAAGATCTGTTACTATTGGAGCGTAATGCACGCTCTCTAATCGAAGTGTCGAAGAAAATCAGTTATTGGTGTATGGATGCCTACAATGACACAAATGTTTTTGTGCCTTGTGCGCTTCTCTGAGATTATATTCTCCTGACTCCTTACGCCTCTAAGGTGGATGGCACTCCACCACTTGATGTGAGAACGAATGGTTCTTAAGGGTATAAGCAATACAATTAAAATGTGTAGATCATGTAACTTTGGAGAAAAACACCCGCCATCGCCGTTTCTTAATTTTGATCAGGGAATATTTCACTTCTAGCGATTCTGTTGTGATTAATGAGGTTGCCCTGAAATTTCCCATCGAAGAATTGCAACCAGGATGAGGAGACACTCATATATGTTTTTTTCCTGTATCTCCTTCTCGATCTGAGGTGTTGAGGAAATGTATAAATTCTACCATTTGAATCTATAGAATAAGCATTGATTATTCAGGACTTTTGTGACCGGGATTGGTTAGACAAAGGTTGCGATTTTGTCATTCCATTCACCGATACGTACATCATAGGTCGATCATATCCAGTGTCTATTTATTGAAGAATAAGGGATGAAGAAAGTAATCCTTTCTGCAGAACCATGAGTATGCTAATAATAATGTAACCAGCTTAAAGCGAACAAGAGCTAAGACGTGACCTACCGTATTAAGCAAAACTCGACCGGCTAGAGCATTCTTCAACCGATGAAGTTTTTCAACTAGGTTCGGAGCCTGCTATTGCATGATTTCAAATCTCGTTCATGCGGTTCATATTCCTTATACTTAGATATTAATTCCAGCATTAGTCAACACAATCCTGAAATGGTGCGAGGTCTGCGATGTCCTTATTGACAAGGTGATTGGTAAGTCGCACTCCATCGTACACCCAGTAATTGACTGAATGTGCTTAGGTGGATGACTAACTGATACGTGCTGTATTATGACGGAAAAACTTAATATGGGCGTTGAAAGTGATACCGATTCAGTAAGAAACTTGTAGGGTCACCATGACATGATGGTAAATCTTCCCCAATCAGCCGCGAAAGAATGGAGTTTTCTCCCTGTCGGGGTCTGTGATAAAGGTGTGATAGGAAGGCAATGGCTGAAACTAAGAGGAATGGTGACATATTGAGAATTCCGTCAATCCGATCATAAGGACGAGAATTTGTGATAAAGGTTTCGAGCATATCATGGACAATAAAAAGTCTATAAAATGCGTAATCGTAGCATTGCATATCGTTCACCTGTTATTAGTTGATAACTGCTTTTTCTGCTGTAGTATGTTGTGTCCCGCTCATGAAATTCACCGTAATACGAATAACGCCTTCTTTTATTCCGTGAACTAATGTTGTGGAGCGAACTGAATTGATTTTGTGACTTATCTGTTGTGGTCGTCAACTGTATAATCCCTTCTATATGGCATACTCCAGTCGAAAAGACAATATGTTCACTGCGTGATGGGAATGTCGACGACTCATTATGTTGAAACGGAATACTGAATGTTTGACCGATGTAACCGGTCCGTGTATCTCTTGTGGGAGAGAATACTTTCGGCTATCGGTAAGCTCTTTCCCTAGAAAGTAAGTAATAAATATAGAGTCGAATACAAACGTGGCGAGGTCTATAGGAATCTTCAGTAATAAAGAGTCATGTGATCGTGACCAATAAATATTGGGATTGTGGAAGCAATTTTAAGTGGAATCTTTTGTGGAAAATTTTACCCGATGTGATAACTGTAAACCAAGAAGATGATGTAGAGAAATGCATACAGAAATCAAATCGTATTGGCAGGGTAATTTCAGTTCCAGCTTGCAAGGCAGAGTTCGACGTTTCATGATCTACCTTCATGATAGTTAGTAAAAAATAGTGACACTTTCAGCACTAACGAAACGAGATCCCGTTGCTTCTAAGGAGATCCCGTTAATTCTAACGAGATCCCGTTACTTCTAACGTGCCGCTAAGCAGAGTTTCTTTGTTGACAGAGTCCTTTAGGCGAGGGAACAGACACCTCTTAAAATCGTAAGCCCCATGATGGACACCGTCGGCAGGTTAGATGATCCTTGTAAAATTGGTTTCAAGATATACTTTCCTGGTTATTATAGCACTAAACTGAGTGTCATATCGTTTTCTTGTGATTGACAGTGTATGATCGATTAGGTAGTAGGCCATTGCGATCGGATTTTTATAGCAAAGTCCAGGAAGGGACATGGCCATTTAGCTGGTATGACGTTGTCCAGTGGCTGCGGTTGGGACGGGGTAACGTGATATGGATCCATGTAACCTATCCGCAAATCAGATATGTGAGACTAATTGATTCTTGTTGTTGTTATCTTCTCCGCTACCCTGAAACGATACTGCTCGTCGCCATGCGTGCAATCAGATATTTACGTCCTCCAAGCTTTTCCTTTACATCTGTTCATAACATGCACGTCCTACATGTATTCAAGGTAAGACAACCAGAATAACTACATATGTAGGTGGTTGTCAAACGAGTGTATCCGGTGGTACAGATATATTCACTGGAGCGTCGTTTATAGTACGTACATGTTTGAGATACTGGAAGTCAAATACTCAGTTCTTTTAACAGCTTAACTGTAGTAAAGACATCTTTTTATTGCATATACATATACAATTCACTCAAGCATCTCCTATAGTAACATCCATGAATTTGACGACCCCGAGTTAAACATGTAAATAAACTATCTGTATATTCCGACCGGATGCAAATTTTATGTATTGGATTAGTGTTAGCAGACGGTGTAATGAAGCGTCGGTATATATATATATATATATATATATATATATATATATATATATATATATATATATATATATATATATATATAAGATCAATCGTTACGGCAATTATATGTTAAGAGTTTTCTATATCCAGTTCAGACTTGCACTTGTTTAAAACTATAATTATTGTGAAGTTTCATATTTTAACTGTGAAAGTATGAAATAATATGAAGTGACGGCAATTATTTTATTTTTATTTTTATTTTTTTAATTTTTTTTTTTTTTGTAAAGGCCGAACGTTATCGTCTTCGGAAGAAAGGAAATATAGAAACAGTGGAGTGTGCTTAACTTCTGAGGTAAACACTCTTCAAATGTGTACGTGTATGACTTCCAGAAAACTTTGTAGAGGATTTGTCTGAGATCGCTGTTAACGTGAGTGTGATGCTTGAGGGAAGCAATAAACCAATATATTCAAGGGATTTGAGGCCAATCCTTATAGCAAGGTGGATATCATTGTCCCCGATCGCCAGGTAAATGGCAGATAACTTTTAGTTTTTATATGTATACGTGTTATTTGGGAGGACTACATTTGAACATTTGAGTGGTAGTAGTAGTAGTAGTAGTAGTAGTAGTAGTAGAAGTAGTAGTAGTAGTAGTTCTCCTACGAAAATATGATTGGGTAACGTATATCAAGAAGAGAAATGTAACTGTACCATGAGACGAAATGCTGATTATCAAAACCGTGCAAAAGAGTCAGTTGTATTGACAGAACAATAATGGCAACTGTTTATATTTTTATAATATTCATGTAATACGTAGCTCGTACCATTATAGTAATTAATTGAACAAAGATCATAATTTACATCTTCATGACTTACATCTTCAAGATTATAGAATCATGACTTACATCTTCAAGGTTATATAATCATGACTTACATTTTCAAGGTTGTGCCCGTTCACAAAATATACACTAACATAAATCTAACATAAATGTTTGAAGTAATTCAAAACAACCTCATGTTTACGGTGGTTTCGAAAGATAACTGAGTAAACTCAGCAATGGGTCCTCGTTCTTTTTTATCGATAAACATATATATATATAGTGAATATCGTCGATTTAAATATATTGGAGAAAAGATTATGTGTACCTCAATAAATACCTCAATAAATATGCACAGAATATTGCCACCTACCTTTATCATTTCATCGTAGATACGCTTAACTTCATCCAAACCTTTCTGGTAGACTTCTTGTGGTGTATTAGGAAGGGAAGTATGCCACCTTAGCGAATCTATGTAATTTTGAGTCCCGTTCTCCCATCCAAGTATTCCCCATGTCTTCCGTGTATGTGGCATATATTCCTGAAATGATAACTAATTTTTTTAAAAATAGAATCTTATTGGTTGTCCTTGAGCATCCTTAAGGTCATATTCGTACTAGTGTTTTTGATTCAATAAAGTCATCTACAGGACTTAACTTGTTGTCCTTGAGCATCCTTAAGGTCATATTCGTACTAGTGTTTTTGATTAAATAAAGTCATCAACAGCACTTAACTGGTTGTCCTTGAGCATCCTTAAAGTCATATTCGTACTAGTGTTTTTGATTAAATAAAGTCATCAACAGGACTTAACTGGTTGTCTTTGAGCATCCTTAAGGTCATATTCGTACTAGTATTTTTGATTAAATAAAGTCATCAACAGGATTTAATTGGTTGTCCTTGAGCATCATTAAGGTCATATTCGTACTAGTGTTTTTGATTAAATAAACTCATCTACCGGACTTAATTGGTTGTCCTTGAGCATCCTTAAGGTCATATTCGTACTATTGTTTTTGATTAAATAAAGTCATCAACAGGACTTAATTGGTTGTCCTTGAGCATCCTTAAGGTCATATTCGTACTAGTGTTTTTGATTAAATAAAGTCATCAACAAGACTTAATTGGTTGTCCTTGAGCATCCTTAAGGTCATATTCGTACTAGTATTTTTGATTAAATAAAGTCATCAACAGGACTTAATCGGTTGTCCTTGAGCATTCTTAAGGTCATATTCGTACTAGTGTTTTTGATTAAATAAAGTCATCAACAGGACTTAATCGGTTGTCCTTGAGCATCCTTAAGGTCATATTCGTACTATTGTTTTTGATTAAATAAAGTCATCAACAGGACTTAATTCGTTGTCCCTAAACTTCCTTAAGGCCATATTCGTACTAGTGTTTTCGATTAAATAAAGTCATCAACAGAATTTCAGTTTGAATCATATGACAGGTAGTTCTTCGCAATAACTACAAGTCAGAGTAAGTTAAATTGAATTAATCTGTATTATGAAAGGTCAAAGGTCAAACTGTCACAATTATGATAATTTTAACCATCGGAATTTTGTTTCTATGACCCGAACTTTATATCCTTAACTCTCATTTGTATAAGCCAATAGATCAAGGCTCAAGTAAGTTATAATCGGTCTGTTATCGGTCTGTAAAAGTCCAAAGCGGACTGTTGTTAAAATCATTGGATATTTAATAATTAAGAAAAGGCATAATTTTGTTTAAAACAAAACGACTAATGGTAATATTGGATGTTATCCGATTAGAAGTTATCTTTGACGAAATGCGCTACACGGCAGAGAGGACGCTCTGATCACTCTTTCTAGTCCTTAGCTGCGGAACGTACAGTTTATAAAACAGCGTATAACGATTGCTTGAAAAGGCTGGCTAAAATTCGGAGGTCATGATGTCGGTTCCAACTTAATTGACACAAATATGTTTGAGTGTGAAGTGACGTTATTTAATATGGATAAAACTGCTTTAAAAGTCAGACGTTATTTAATATGGATATTTTGAAAGTCAGACGTTATTTAATATGGATAAAACTGCTTTAAAAGTCAGACGTTATTTAATATGGATAAAACTGCTTTAAAAGTCAGACGTTATTTAATATGGATAAAACTGCTTTAAAAGTCAGACGTTATTTAATATGGATATTTTAAAAGTCAGACGTTATTTAATATGGATAAAACTGCTTTAAAAGTCAGACGTTATTTAATATGGATAAAACTGCTTTAAAAGTCAGACGTTATTTAATATGGATAAAACTGCTTTGAAAGTCAGACGTTATTTAATATGGATAAAACTGCTTTAAAAGTCAGACGCATTTTCATCACATCAATACTCACTTTCTGAATGAACGACTTTACGTCTTTCAATTTCTGAATCAAGTTCTTAATCGCTTGCCTCATACGTTCTGTCATATTATTCCTGTAATAAAATTTGACGTTAATTAAAACTGAAATACATGTTCGTTAATCATTTACGTAGAAAGAATGACACACAAATAAATACAAAAGCATTGTATGCATTTAATATTTATCTGTGATATTAGTAAAGAAGTTAAAACTACAAATCTCGAATCATAATACGAAAAGATGAAACTGTGACATTTAAAAATTATGTTTGATATTTAAAGTAGTTTAAATATAATAAACAATTCATACAAGGTGCTTCCAAGGATAATTGCTGCTTTGTCCTCCAAAAACGGTCCAAGTAAGGGAAATGATGATTCCTTGGACGTGAGTTCATCAATTTGTTTTGGAATTCGATCCTGAAATTTATAAATATTGTAACATGCTTTAAATTTAAATATTGAATCTAGTTAGACAAAGTTATTGAATAAATGTACATCATTTTTATTTAGGACCATTACTACGAATGGTGTCATACTTTTAAATAGAATCATTAGTGACACTTTTTGTTTCTTTGGGTTTCTCTTTTACGACCCTAAGTCAATATTGAAGTGTTCTAACCATAGCAAAAAATTTTTTCAAACTGGTTATTATATAATTCCAGAATTAAATCCTAGGAGACTTCTTCCCCAAATTATATCACTGAACAATGGCTTGGGATACATTATTTGGCCAAAGCCATATTCAGAAGGAATTGAAAACTGGATTTAACGTTCATGCCTCGAGTGTATTTCTACAAAAAAAAATATAAACACGTGAATTCTAAAGTATATATATATATATATATATATATATATATATATATATATATATATATATATATATATATATATATATATATATATATATATATATATACAATTATAATGCACACAGTGAGGCACACTTGTTTTAAAGTCCACAGTTATAATGTGTATATCAGGTACCATTGGTATGTGAAATAGGAATTTATAATGTAGTTTATGGATCTGAAATAGGAATATATAATGTAGTTTATGGACCTGAAATAGGAATTTATAATGTAATTTATGGACCTGAAAAAGGAATTTATAATGAAGTCGATGGACCTGAAATAGGAATTTATAATGTAGTCGATGGACATGAAATAGGAATTTATAATGAAGTCGATGGACCTGAAATAGGAATTTATAATGAAGTCGATGGACCTGAAATAGGAATTTATAATGTAGTCGATGGACCTGAAATAGGAATTTATAATGTTGTTTATGGACCTGAAATAGGAATTTATAATGTAGTTTATGGACCTGAAATAGGAATTTATAATGTAGTTTATGGAACTGAAAAAGGAATTTATAATGTAGTTTATGGACCTGAAATAGGAATTTATAATGTAGTTTATGAACCTGAAATAGGAATTTATAATGAAGTCGATGGACCTGAAATAGGAATTTATAATGTAGTTTATGGACCTGAAATAGGAATTTATAATGAAGTCGATGGACCTGAAAAAGGAATTTATAATGAAGTCGATGGACCTGAAATAGGAATTTATAATGTAGTCGATGGACCTGAAATAGGAATTTATAATGTAGTTTATGGACCTGAAATAGGAATTTATAATGTAGTTTATGGACCTGAAATAGGAATTTATAATGTAGTTTATGGACCTGAAATAGGATTTTATAACGTAGTTTATGGACCTGAAAAAGGAATTTATAATGTAGTTTATGGACCTGAAATAGGAATTTATAATGTAGTTGATGGACCTGAAATAGGAATTTATAATGTAGTTTATGGACCTGAAATAGGAATTTATAATGTAGTTTATTGACCTGAAAGAGGAATTTATAATGTAGTTTATGGACCTGAAATAGGAATTGATAATGAAGTCGATGGACCTGAAATAGGAATTTATAATGTAGTCGATGGACATGAGATAGGAATTTATAATAAAGTCGATGGACCTGAAATAGAAATTTATAATGAAGTCGATGGACCTGAAATAGGAATTTATAATGTAGTCGATGGACCTGAAATAGCAATTTATAATGTAGTTTATGGACCTGAAATAGGAATTTATAATGTAGTTTATGGACCTGAAATAGGAACATATAATGTAGTTTATGGACCTGAAATAGGAATTTATAATGTAGTTTATGCAACTGAAAAAGGAATTTATAATGTAGTTTATGGACCTGAAATATGAATTTATAATGTAGTTTATGGACCTGAAATAGGAATTTATAATGAAGTCGATGGACCTGAAATAGGAATTTATAATGAAGTCGATGGACCTGAAATAGGAATTTATAATGAAGTCGATGGACCTGAAATAGGAATTTATAATGAAGTCGATGGACCTGAAATAGGAATTTATAATGAAGTCGATGAACCAGAAATAGGAATTTATAATATAGTCGATGGAACTGAAATAGGAATTTATAATGTAGTCGATGGACTTGAAAAAGGAATTAATAATGTCGTCGATGGACCTGAAATAGGAAATTATAATGTAGTTTATAGACCTGAAATAGGAATTTATAATGTCGTCGATGGACCTGAAATAGGAATGTATAATGAAGTCGATGGACATGAAATAGGAATTTATAATGAAGTCGATGGACCTGAAATAGGAATTTATAATGAAGTCGATGGACCTGAAATAGGAATTTTTAATGTAGTCGATGGACCTAAAATAGGAATTTATAATGTAGTTTATGGACCTGGAATAGAAATTTATAATGTAGTTTATGGACCTGAAATAGGAATTTATAATGTAGTTTATGGACCTGAAATAGGAATTTATAATGTAGTTTATGGACCTGAAATAGGAATTTATAATGTAGTTTATTGACCTGAAAAATGAATTTATAATGTAGTTTATGGACCTGAAATAGGAACTTATAATGTAGTCGATGGACTTGAAAAAGGAATTTATAATGTCGTCGACGGACCTGAAATAGGAATTTATAATGTCGTCGATGGACCTGAAATAGGAATTTATAATGAAGTCGATGAACCAGAAATAGGAATTTATAATGTAGTCGATGGACCTGAAATAGGAATTTATAATGTAGTTTATGGACCTGAAATAGGATTTTATAATGTTGTTTATGGATCTGAAATAGTAATTTATAATGTAGTTATGGATCTGAAATAGGAATTTATAATGTAGTTTATGGACCTGAAATAGGAATTTATAATGTAGTTTATGGACCTGAAATAAGATTTTAGAATGTAGTTTATGGATCTGAAATAGGAATTTATAATGCAGTTTATGGATCTGAAATAGGAATTTATAATGTAGTTTATGGACCTGAAAAAGGAATTTATAATGTAGTTTATGGACCTGAAATAGGAATTTATAATGTAGTTGATGGACCTGAAATAGGAATTTATAATGTAGTCGATGGACCTGAAATAGGAATTTATAATGTAGTTTATGGACCTGAAATAGGAATTTATAATGTAGTTTATGGACCTGAAATAGGAATTTATAATGAAGTCGATGGACCTGAAATAGGAATTTATAATGAAGTCGATGGACCTGAAATAGGAATTTATAATGTAGTCGATGGACCTGAAATAGGAATTTATAATGTTGTTTATGGACCTGAAATAGGAATTTATAATGTAGTTTATGGACCTGAAATAGGAATTTATAATGTAGTTTATGGAACTGAAAAAGGAATTTATAATGTAGTTTATGGACCTGAAATAGGAATTTATAATGTAGTTTATGAACCTGAAATAGGAATTTATAATGAAGTCGATGGACCTGAAATAGGAATTTATAATGTAGTTTATGGACCTGAAATAGGAATTTATAATGAAGTCGATGGACCTGAAAAAGGAATTTATAATGAAGTCGATGGACCTGAAATAGGAATTTATAATGTAGTCGATGGACCTGAAATAGGAATTTATAATGTAGTTTATGGACCTGAAATAGGAATTTATAATGTAGTTTATGGACCTGAAATAGGAATTTATAATGTAGTTTATGGACCTGAAATAGGATTTTATAACGTAGTTTATGGACCTGAAAAAGGAATTTATAATGTAGTTTATGGACCTGAAATAGGAATTTATAATGTAGTTGATGGACCTGAAATAGGAATTTATAATGTAGTTTATGGACCTGAAATAGGAATTTATAATGTAGTTTATTGACCTGAAAGAGGAATTTATAATGTAGTTTATGGACCTGAAATAGGAATTGATAATGAAGTCGATGGACCTGAAATAGGAATTTATAATGTAGTCGATGGACATGAGATAGGAATTTATAATAAAGTCGATGGACCTGAAATAGAAATTTATAATGAAGTCGATGGACCTGAAATAGGAATTTATAATGTAGTCGATGGACCTGAAATAGCAATTTATAATGTAGTTTATGGACCTGAAATAGGAATTTATAATGTAGTTTATGGACCTGAAATAGGAACATATAATGTAGTTTATGGACCTGAAATAGGAATTTATAATGTAGTTTATGGAACTGAAAAAGGAATTTATAATGTAGTTTATGGACCTGAAATATGAATTTATAATGTAGTTTATGGACCTGAAATAGGAATTTATAATGAAGTCGATGGACCTGAAATAGGAATTTATAATGAAGTCGATGGACCTGAAATAGGAATTTATAATGAAGTCGATGGACCTGAAATAGGAATTTATAATGAAGTCGATGGACCTGAAATAGGAATTTATAATGAAGTCGATGAACCAGAAATAGGAATTTATAATATAGTCGATGGAACTGAAATAGGAATTTATAATGTAGTCGATGGACTTGAAAAAGGAATTTATAATGTCGTCGATGGACCTGAAATAGGAAATTATAATGTAGTTTATAGACCTGAAATAGGAATTTATAATGTCGTCGATGGACCTGAAATAGGAATGTATAATGAAGTCGATGGACATGAAATAGGAATTTATAATGAAGTCGATGGACCTGAAATAGGAATTTATAATGAAGTCGATGGACCTGAAATAGGAATTTTTAATGTAGTCGATGGACCTAAAATAGGAATTTATAATGTAGTTTATGGACCTGGAATAGAAATTTATAATGTAGTTTATGGACCTGAAATAGGAATTTATAATGTAGTTTATGGACCTGAAATAGGAATTTATAATGTAGTTTATGGACCTGAAATAGGAATTTATAATGTAGTTTATTGACCTGAAAAATGAATTTATAATGTAGTTTATGGACCTGAAATAGGAACTTATAATGTAGTCGATGGACTTGAAAAAGGAATTTATAATGTCGTCGACGGACCTGAAATAGGAATTTATAATGTCGTCGATGGACCTGAAATAGGAATTTATAATGAAGTCGATGAACCAGAAATAGGAATTTATAATGTAGTCGATGGACCTGAAATAGGAATTTATAATGTAGTTTATGGACCTGAAATAGGATTTTATAATGTTGTTTATGGATCTGAAATAGTAATTTATAATGTAGTTATGGATCTGAAATAGGAATTTATAATGTAGTTTATGGACCTGAAATAGGAATTTATAATGTAGTTTATGGACCTGAAATAAGATTTTAGAATGTAGTTTATGGATCTGAAATAGGAATTTATAATGCAGTTTATGGATCTGAAATAGGAATTTATAATGTAGTTTATGGACCTGAAAAAGGAATTTATAATGTAGTTTATGGACCTGAAATAGGAATTTATAATGTAGTTGATGGACCTGAAATAGGAATTTATAATGTAGTCGATGGACCTGAAATAGGAATTTATAATGTAGTTTATGGACCTGAAATAGGAATTTATAATGTAGTTTATGGACCTGAAATAGGAATTTATAATGAAGTCGATGGACCTGAAATAGGAATTTATAATGTAGTCGATGGACATGAAATAGGAATTTATAATGAAGTCGATGGACCTGAAATAGGAATTTATAATGAAGTCGATGGACCTGAAATAGTTATTTATAATGTAGTCGATGAACCTGAAATAGGAATTTATAATGTAGTTTATGGACCTGAAATAGGAATTTATAATGTAGTTTATGGACCTGAAATAGGAATTTATAATGTAGTTTATGGAACTGAAAAAGGAATTTATAATGTAGTTTATGGACCTGAAATAGGAATTTATAATGTAGTTTATGGACCTGAAATAGGAATTTATAATGAAGTCGATGGACCTGAAATATGAATTTATAATGAAGTCGATGGACCTGAAATAGGAATTTATAATGAAGTCGATGAACCAGAAATAGGAATTTATAATGTAGTCGATGGACCTGAAAAAGGAATTTATAATGTAGTCGATGGACTTGAAAAAGGAATTTATAATGAAGTCGATGGACCTGAAATAGGAATTTATAATGAAGTCGATGGACCTGAAATAGGAATTTATAATGTAGTTTATGGACCTGAAATATGGATTTATAATGAAGTCGATGGACCTGAACTAGGTATTTATAATGAAGTCGATGGACCTGAAATAGGAATTTATAATGTAGTTTATGGACCTGATATAGGATTTTATAATGTAGTTTATGGATCTGAAATAGTAATTTATAATGTAGTTTATGGACCTGAAATAGGAATTTATAATTTAGTTTATGGACCTGAAATAGGAATTTATAATGTAGTTTATGGACCTGAAATAGGAATTTATAATGTAGTCGATGGACTTGAAAAGGGAATTTATAATGAAGTCGATGGGCCTGAAATAGGAATTTATAATATGGTCGATGGACCTGAAATAGGAATTTATAATGAAGTCGATGAACCAGAAATAGGAATTTATAATGTAGTCGATGGACCTGAAATAGGAACTTATAATGTAGTTTATGGACCTGAAATAGGATTTTATAATGTAGTTTATGGATCTGAAATAGTAATTTATAATGTAGTTATGGATCTGAAATAGGAATTTATAATGTAGTTTATGGACCTGAAATAGGAATTTATAATGTAGTTTATGGACCTGAAATAAGATTTTAGAATGTAGTTTATGGATCTGAAATAGGAATTTATAATGCAGTTTATGGATCTGAAATAGGAATTTATAATGTAGTTTATGGACCTGAAATAGGAATTTATAATGTAGTTTATGGATCTGAAATAGGAATTTTTAATGTAGTTTATGGATCTGAAATAGGAAATAATAATGTAGTCGATGGAACTGAAATAGGAATTTATAATGTAGTTTATAGACCTGAAATAGGAATTTATAATGTAATTTATGGACCTGAAATAGGAATTTATAATGTAGTTTATGGACCTGAAATAGGAATTTATAATGTAGTTTATGGAACTGAAATAGGAATTTATAATGTAGTTGATGGACCTGAAATAGGAATTTATAATGTAGTTTATGGATCTGAAATAAGAATTTATAATGTAGTCGATGGACATGAAATAGGAATTTATAATGAAGTCGATGGACCTGAAATAGGAATTTATAATGTAGTCGATGGACCTGAATTAGGAATTTATAATGTAGTTTATGGACCATACTCGTTTGGAAAAGGTGTTGTTTTAATGTGCACAACTATCAACACTCGTGTGAGAAATATGCATGCATAATGTATACAACTGTCAACACTCGTGTGAGAAATATGCCTGTATAATGTATACAATGGTCAACACTAATGTGAGAAATATGCATTATAATGTGTACAATGGTCAACACTAATGTGAGAAATATGCATGTATAATGTGTACAATGGTACACACTAATTTGAGAAATATGCATTATAATGTGTACAATGGTCAACACTAATGTGAGAAATATGCATGTATAATGTGTACAATGGTCAACACTAATGTGAGAAATATTCATGTATAATGTGTACAATGGTCAACACTAATGTGAGAAATATGCATGTATAATGTGTACAATGGTCAACACTAATGTGAGAAATATGCATGGATAATGTATACAATGGTCAACACTAATGTGGGAAATATGCATGTATAATGTGTACAATGGTCAACACTAATGTGAGAAAAATGCATGTATAATGTATACAATGGTCAAGAGTTATGTGAAAAATATGCATTTAAAATGCGTACAGTAGAACACACTCGTGTGAGATATATGCCTTCATCATGTACACAATGGACCACACTCGTGCGAGAAATATGCCTTCATAATGTACACAATGGACCACACTCGTGCGAGAAATATGCCTTCATCATGTACATAGTGGAACTCACTCGTGCGAGAAATATGCCTTCATAATGAACACAATGGACCACACTCGTGCGAGAAATATGCCTTCATAATGTACACAATGGACCACACTCGTGCGAGAAATATGCCTTCATAATGTACACAATGGACCACACTCGTGCGAGAAATATGCCTTCATAATGTACACAATGGACCACACTCGTGCGAGAAATATGCCTTCCTAATGAATACAATTGACCACTCTCGTGCGAGAAATATGCCTTCATAATGTACACAATGGACCACACTCGTGCGACAAATAAGCAGAAAAAAATGACTATGTCCTATACATACCACAGAAAGACATTATTATAATAAAAAAGTCATACTAATACATACCACAGAGACATTATTATAATAATAGTCATACTAATACATATCACAGAGACATTATTATAATAATAAGAATCATACTAATACAAATCACAGAGACATTATTATAATAATAAGAATCATACTAATACAAATCACAGAGACATTATTATAATAATAGTCATACTAATATATACCACAGAGACATTATTATAATAATAAGAATCATACTAATACATATCACAGAGACATTATTATAATTATAAGAATCATACTAATACAAATCACAGAGACATTATTATAATAATAGTCATACTAATATATACCACAGAGACATTATTATAATAATAAGAATCATACTAATAAATACCACAGAGACATTATTATAATAATAAGAATCATACTAATACAAATCACAGAGACATTATTATAATAATAGTCATACTAATATATACCACAGAGACATTATTATAATAATAAGAATCATACTAATACAAATCACAGAGACATTATTATAATAATAAGAATCATACTAATACAAATCACAGAGACATTATTATAATAATAAGAATCATACTAATACAAATCACAGAGACATTATTATAATAATAAGAATCATACTAATACATACCATATAGACATTATTATAATAATAAGAATCATACTAATACATACCATATAGACATTATTATAATAATAAGAATCATACTAATACATACCATATAGACATTATTATAATAATAAGAATCATACTAATACAAATCACAGAGACATTATTATAATAATAAGAATCATACTAATACATACCATATAGACATTATTATAATAATAAGAATCATACTAATACAAATCACAGAGACATTATTATAATAAGAATCATACTAATACAAATCACAGAGACATTATTATAATAATAAGAATCATACTAATACATACCATATAGACATTATTATAATAATAAGAATCATACTAATACATACCATATAGACATTATTATAATAATAAGAATCATACTAATACAAATCACAGAGACATTATTATAATAATAAGAATCATACTAATACATACCATATAGACATTATTATAATAATAAGAATCATACTAATACAAATCACAGAGACATTATTATAATAAGAATCATACTAATACAAATCACAGAGACATTATTATAATAATAAGAATCATACTAATACAAATCACAGAGACATTATTATAATAATAAGAATCATACTAATACATATCACAGATACATTATTATAATAATAAGAATCATACTAATACAAATCACAGAGACATTATTATAATAATAGTCATACTAATATATACCACAGAGACATTATTATAATAATAAGAATCATACTAATACAAATCACAGAGACATTATTATAATAATAAGAATCATACTAATACAAATCACAGAGACATTATTATAATAATAAGAATCATACTAATACAAATCACAGAGACATTATTATAATAAGAATCATACTAATACAAATCACAGAGACATTATTATAATAATAAGAATCATACTAATACAAATCACAGAGACATTATTATAATAATAAGTCATACTAATATATATCACAGATACATTATTATAATAATAAGAATCATACTAATACAAATCACAGAGACATTATTATAATAAGAATCATACTAATACAAATCACAGAGACATTATTATAATAATAAGAATCATACTAATACATACCACAGAGACATTATTCAGGGTATGGTTATATTTAATAGCAAGTCTTGCAGTTTCCATCATTTCATCGTACTGAAAATAAATATTGAAATGTGTGGTCTTTGCAATATAAAGATGTATATACCAAAACATATAAACATTCTGAAAATAAATATAGAAACATGTGATCTTTG
>JARLTB010000073.1:1382500-1389346 GCA_030141615.1 Unio pictorum | reverse complement strand
TGACAATCCTATTTTGAATTCGTTGGCGACTTCGACGGGTCGTTTAACACCGTGCAACGCTATTATTTTTTTTTTCGTCGTCGGTGGTAAGATACGTTGGGGTTGCTGGTACATTATTAATGTTATTGTTGTTGTAATTTTTAATTATTTAAATCCTTTGGATTTTCACCTACGATTTCACATTAAGGGTAATTTGTACTTGTTCGTTTGAGAAATCGATCAGGTTTGAATTCTGATAGAGTTTAAAATTTATTTGTGTTATCCTGGAATTATTACATGCCAAATACACTGAATTGATCGGTGTTTGTATGATCAATCTTCCCGGGGATACTTGATGGGAGAAGGTGTATAGAATGTATCCTTGATCCGCTTGATTTGACGATTCCGGGATATGTACACTCTTCCACGTGATGAGTATCAATATTAAAGTTAATTTTACCCCACATGTGGTAGAGCTTTTTGACTGTAATTTCTTTTATTTACCAGGAATCAATGTGACATTAACGTAATTGTACACCATATATATTTCAATACTAGATTGATCTAACTGTCTACATGTCTACATCTACATGTTTTCTACTGGTTTGTTAACTACTCTCATCTTTCCACCACTACCTTCAAGTGTCATTAATTTATCACTGATAATAACAGCAATTGCTCCATATGGGCCACCACCAGCAGGTAGTTCTCCTACACGAGCTTGAAATGTTATGTCAACGATGTAGTGCCTAAGATAGATCAAGATGTTATAATGAAAAATAATAAATAGGAAACAATCTTTGAAATTCTAATTGTGATATCTGCAAACCAGTGTCAACATTTTGATCACGCCCCATTAAAGACCACAAACGATGATACACGAGAACTGTTTGGTTATTGGAATAATCTATCAGAATATTTTCGGCAGGTTCCTGCTCACTGCTTATTCGCATTGGTACTCGTTGACTCCTAATTGATCAAATATCATATGAAAACGCTGTAGTTTATTATCTCCCTCTACTCGTCGTTTATCTTGCAGCGCAATGAAAATATATCTAGGAGCTGAGATATTGTTTGTTAAAGCGACTTGCCATGTAAATATACTAGTAGTTGTACTTGTCATTGTAACATTGGTAACCATGCCATCAATGATCTACCACCTTGATCCATAAACGATAACAGTCGTTGTTCTGTGGCGAGCGATGCTGTCATTTTTGACATCCATAATGCAACTTTTGATAATATTACTCAACCATTGGAAACACTACTACCGCGCCAGATTTCATCGTTGTCATGGGATTTTCTCACAAAAACTACTGTATGACTAGATCCAAAGATAACGTTTCTAATATTTCTACAGAAACCAAATAAATGAGACAGGAATCACACATGAAATACCCATTTTGGCATCCAACATCGTTGTACGAGTTGCAAATCCTAGATTAAAATTGGAATTACTATTGATAATCATATCCTCGATACCATCAACATTAACAGGTCGTTCAGTGCGATCTTGTGGTTTTCTTATAATAAATTATTATGAGCGTGATCAGTTATATCTTTCTTGAACATCATTGAATGACCAGGAGATTGTATATAGTCTTTGACTATCGAGCTAGCCCAATTATTGTAGTTGCGACGTCAACATCATTATCGATAGATTCGATCTTGTTAGAGTTAATCGTATATTGTGCACTACGAATCACCGCCATGAAGCCATTATTGACAAACCCGACTGGAGTAGTTGAGAGATTAGCATATGTGCTACCTCGATGAAAGCTTCACATGGTGAGAAGTATTTACTGGTATCATCAAACCTAAGTTCAATTCTGGATCCATAATTGGGATTATCGCATTATATGAGAAAAATTGACAATGGCGCACATAATCTTTTCTAAGTATCTGGAGTCGATTTGAACATTTTTTTTATATAATTGTCCATCTAAATCATGATCGCGCTGACTTTGTCAGGCCGCTACCAGCGATTAAATTTGCAACAATATTTCTTTGCGATTCACTGTCTTGATTTATCAACGGTGCTAATTTTTGATTTACTATGTTATTTACTATTTTACTTACACTTGGTGGCATAAGCTTAGTAGAAGGTAGTTTTACCGGTGTTGTTTATTTTTGTTTTCGAACCAACGATACAAGATTTTCTTTAGCGGTGTTAAATGCGCTACCAGCGAGATCACCAACAGCGCTTATACCCTTTTCGCGAAAAACACCAATTACTTTCATTTGATAGATTTTGGCGATAGGTGCAATTTTTGGAGCGATTCTAGTGAATAATCCCCTGATAATTTCACCGATTCAGTCTCCGTAGTAATCTATAAACTGGCAACCGGGAATATACTACGTACACATTGGTTGGTTTGCTGTAATTACGATGTACGATAATTTTATTTAAATGTTATTTATCTAATCGGGTGACAATTAGTCCCCGGTGACATTAGTCAATGTGATAATCATCAACTAATTCATCGATAAATTTGTGATATATACCGATGTCCATAATACCACCTTGATATAATCGTCGGGAGATACCAGCGGCTTCAATAATTATTTCCCTGGTATTATTTCCAGCTCGTTTTCCTCCGATTAGTTGATCCAACCGTGCTATGTCAGCGAGAATATTATTAGGACAGGAAATAAGACCACTACTCTGGATTCCAGATGGAGAAAATTCCATACCCGTTGTTTTCTCAATACCAGTTGCACCTTGTGTATCATCATATTCTTCGTCTTGATCAGATAGTATATAATACAATGGTTGAGGATCTTTCTTTTCTTTGTCTCCGTGTTGGTTTTTGAAGTTCTTTTGTTTGTCTTTGACACTCTTTTGCTTGTATTGCATCATAATCAATAACTCCATCTCGATAATTTATATAACCTAACTCTTTTGTGCTTATGCGACCAATCTCACTGTTTATTTTATATAACCAATCAACGCAATCATCACGAATTTGTTTTTATTATATCCCTCGCGGAATAAACCAGCTCTTGAATGATAGTTTTTGGCCGCAAAATCACCAAAAGCGTGATAATCTTTAGGTTTTAATAGTTGAATTTGTTTTATTGTTTTTTTTTTTTATAGCTTCATCGGTAAATTTATCGATAAAAGAAAAACCCCTTGGAGATACACCAACAACACTCTTCTGTTCTTCGACGGGATCAACAACTTGAAGTTCTGGCTGGGCTTCAGCGATCTCTTTTAACAACGGAGAATACCTTTTTTCTATCTTCATCATCTATAGTATCATCCAATATAGCTTTCTTAGTAGATAATGCAGCTTTCTCAGTAGCTGTAGTTACAGACTTAAATAATTGTTCGGTGTCGGCGGCAAGATCATCCTGACCTAATTATCGTGCTTGTAATTTTTTTTCTGGTTATCTGTGATTCTCTCATATTTGCCATTATCAATAACACACATTTTTAATTAATGATATTCCCGGATGGAATATTCACACCGCGATTATATAATCGGGGATCGGAAATATTTTTTTTAGCCGGATGTGAAAAACAATTTGGCGAAAATATAAATAGGTGTTATTCAGCGAAATAACGCTTGGATGAAAATGCTCTTTTGAGCTCTCCCGCTCCTATTTGACTACATGAGTCTGATATAGTAATCAAATGCGATTTTCGTTTTGTTTTATGTTCATATTATGTGCCTTTGCGTTCGTTATTCTCGTGTCATTAGTGTGATTGTTTAATACATTTTCAGTGTCACTTAATATTGTGTTTTTGCTATTTCTTGAAACCCTGCCCAGTCTCAAAGGGTGTCAGCTCGATTACGTTAAAACTGGCTCTTGGTTGCGACTTTATGGGGAGGTCTTTCAAAATTTCGAATGCTGTTGTTTGATGATGTATTATTCCAGATCTCACTCTATTTTTGTGCACTTTTGTCCAATCCAATATTGGTTTGTTTTTCTAATGTTCTTGTCTATCTCCTGCATCGATCGAGTTCATTCTTTCGGAAATATGATTTTAAACTTCCAACTCCAGCAATACATATGATAGAAGACTTAAAATTCTGTTTAATCTAGATATCTATTAATTTTTGAGGTCATTACTATTGGATGCAAACTATTAAATATTTGTCTTTTCACCAGTTTCACAATATACTTCATGTTATTTAAGACTTTTCAAAATATTTGCCCTAAATAGGGGACATATGCACAAATAAATGCGTTATGCGAATATGACCAATTTAATTCTACGGCATGGTTTCTGGCACTATCTACATTATATTTGGTTTTACCATATTTCGTGAGAGGTGTTGCAGAAATTGCATTTTTTAGGATAATCGATTGTACCTTTCCTTTTCTGAATTTCTCAAATACATGTTCAAAAATCTACCTCTCCTCGATCGTGCCTCCCTTAATGTTGAATCAATATTGTTACAACACTTACTACTACCTGAATTCATGACTAATGGGGACTTAACGTCATCAGTCACTAACGTATGAGGACTTGAGCATTGCATAGAGCTGCCAGTATCGTTGTTATATTTCCATGTTTACGGTCTCTCTCTCTCTCTCTCTCTCTCTCTCTCTCTCTCTCTCTCTCTCTCTCTCTCAAATACATATACATATATTCGGAGCCCTCCATCTATTATTATCGAGTAACGATAAATTCTCATTGTACTACTTCTTTATTTCTTAATTTTATATGGACCTGCTCTGGATAGTCTTCCTTATTATGAACAATTTATGACTAGAGAGTGCGAGTTAGGAAATATTTCTTTCTAAAATGATTGTTTTAAATTCTCAACTAAATTTCAGATATGGACATTTTTGTTAAAGGCAGATAAAAACATTTCAAATGTCACCGCATAATATCAGGACATTCTAATTAGTTATTTAAAACATATTTCTCTATTGGTCTTGACTTGTCATTTGGCTACAGCAACAACATGGACGAAACACCGTTTATGCCCATATATTATCCAACAGAACATTTATGGATACTTCACACGTAAACAAACAACATCGACCCATCCTCTATGTCCATTTCTAGGTAATCGATCATGCCCTTAGCCATCGAACTTGTATTAATTCAACTGAGATCACGTAGTCAATTTTCGTAAAGGGTTATAGAAAAACTAATCAGTTAATAGGTCATGTTACAACCTGTCCTGATAGGATCTATAATTACTGTATTGATTTGTCAGTCTAAATTCCTTCCAGGTTCATTTTATTGGATTTAGGCAAGTATTGCACCCGTTACATTCATTGGTCCGTAACTATATATAGGATGTAGATGTGCATGCTAGTTATGGTGCTTACATCTGTTTAAATAGTTTCATAGTATAATTCACTGAGACGATTGTTACAAGAAAGTAGTAATGGAAAATAAAAGACAAGTGACATCTAAAGAAAAATTGACAACAAGTAGAACTGGCAGACGGGAAAAATGTTTTTTTGTAAGGTATTAATGTTTTTTTAACTGCTTCATCTAAGAGAGGTTTATTTAAATATCAATAGTTACATGGCTGATTTTTAAAATGAAGAGCTTTGTACGGATGGATTAAGACTGTATCTTCTTCCGTCAAATGTGTTTTCGATGCTTGACTTCGGTACGTTGACTCTGTTTATATAAGGCAAGAATAGGTACATATCAATAGTTGTCTGTCAGAGGTGTGGTATCAACGCACTGTCTTATCACAAAGAAAACTTTTTACCTGCTGGAAATTGCCAAACCTTGGTCTGTGTTGTGTCTTTCTCGTAGTTTGTACAAATGTTAAACCATCTGAAAGAAATACGAATGTTATTATATAATTTAATCTTAAAATGCAAATTGTAATTATTTAAATATGAGTACATTCCATTATGGCGTTTGGGTTCTTATCTAATCTAATTCCTATTCGCCTTTTGTATTATCATATAGTCCTTATATTCAACATAATATTAGATTATCCTGACAATAAGCATTGTTGCAAATGTGATGGATTTGATATTATCATGTGTGGGTCACTCATCGGAAGGGGTCGGTTAGAAGATGAGGTAGCAAGGATTTTCGTATCGGAGCCACCGCATTGGCAGTAGTTAGGCGTCTGAGTTTGTTGGTTGAAGTTATTTTACAATCCATTTTATGTCAACTTAATATTGAAATACTTTCCGTCAAAAAGTAATTATCGCAATTACTAAAAGACGCTACATTGTTTACGACATGCACGAACATTCTATTTAAGGTCTCTTCACACAGCTATAGCTATTTTTCTATTTACGCAAAACAGAAGCTTATCACTGCGAGCTGACAAAACTGAACTGGTAAGCCAGAAGGCACTTTATGGTATTCAGTGATGGTGTTTTAATGTATAGTGAATATGTAGGTGTCTGCATCTCACATAACCTGACTTAAACATTCACGAAGCGCATTTAACAACCAAACGATTCGCTAAAAAAAAACTGAAACAACGAAAGCACCAGCCTTACATTGGAAAGGCCGTAAAATATTGAAATTGATGAAGTTACTAAATTCCGTGAAAGCTAGAGAGATTTGAAATGTGGCTCATTATATCCAAAGAGCACAAACTATTCGTAATATTATGGCGAATGTTACTTAAAACTACACACAATTCCATAATGAAATATATTGTTCATGATCATTAAATTTGGATGGCTCTTATGTTCATTGTTAATTTCACCATATACATATAATATAATATATAATATATGATGCATTATTTAGTAGACGCGTTACTATCATATATCACTTATGATGATCTTGTGATACTACTAAGCATTTTAAATGTTGCATAAATGTTTGTGGCACTTATGATCTCTACCCCAGAGGGAACTTGCATGAATGCGTACTGATATGATTTAACAAACATTGCATAGTAAAATGCTGACAAAACC
>JARLTB010000073.1:1205000-1377500 GCA_030141615.1 Unio pictorum | reverse complement strand
TAAAATAGGCGAAATGTCGCTAAAAAGGTCGTACATGAAAACAAAAATGAATTTTGTTTTCGAAACAATAACATGTGTAATATATGTACACAAGAAATATCTTTTAAACAGATTTCTCAGGAAGCTTTCACGGTTAGTCATCTGAAGGGACAACATTATATTTTAGAGTTGTGAAATGCTCTTGCACGATTCCATGTTCATTATGTAATATGACCCTTGTCATCAGTCCAGTAATCAATGACAATATAATTTGTGCTTAGACATCTCAAATATTTTATGTTGGAAAATTATTATCATTTTACTGCGTCCCATTTTCCAAAGTTGTATTTTAGTAAGTGTAATTATACCAATATGGGGCATATTTACACATCATTCAATGCTGCAAATATATATTTATATTTGCTTAGCTTAAACTTATTAATCCACGAGATACAATATTTGACTGATTTTAAAATGATTCTAGGGAAAGTTACAAATACAAATAGTCGACACGATCAGTAATTTCAAATTTCATAGCAATTGATTCGATTCATTTAAACTCTACTATTCTATTCCTAGTAGCTGACATCATTGAAACTCGCACACTGACAAGTACAAATTTCGTAGCACCAAATGACATGGATTTAATTTATCTTGTGTGCTTGAGGGTCTTCCCATTGTTGAGGATAGTGTTTCAGCGCCTAGGGTGACTGACTGACTGACTGATTTTATTTCCTCTTCAACAGAGATTACATCAGATTAATCAAATTCAGGATAATACAAAATCATGAAATACAACAGAAAAGAGTATATATATAAAAAAATAAGTGTGAAACGTATACGTATGTGCTTATGCATACATACACATATATACACACACACACACGCATATATATATATATATATATATATATATATATATATATATATATATATATATATATATATATATATTTATGTATATATATATATATATATATATATATATATATATATATATATATATATATATATATATATATATATATAAATGTAGACACATACACATACATACATATATATATACGCAGACAAACACATATATACACATACACATATACACACACAAACACACACACACACACATATATATATATATATATATATATATATATATATATATATATATATATATATATATATATATGGAACAACATGAAAACCATTCTCAAATGAAAAAAGATAGCAAAAGGTGACACTCTTATATTATATGAGCCAGAGAACATTATATCTCCGTGATCTGTCATACAACAAAATTGCGGAATTTGACAACAACAGGATGGCCTTTAGTTTATGCTTGTTTTTTTAAATTGAAATAATTCACTTATTTATTTAGATTAATTAATTATTATTGCTGTTATGTTATGACATGTTGATTGAGAGCAGGGCATGCATTTTATTGTAAAATGAGGTTATGCTCTTTGCCGTTTCCTACATGAGTTTATCCCATACATCATCGTCGATAGACGACAAGCAATCTACTCTGCTTCCAAGAAGTGTATCCAATATTATATATTCTTCTTGATTGAATAAATTAACCCCGTCTCTCACCTCTAAAGTGTCAATCACCCTATCAAAGAAGACGTTTCGTTCTTCAAGTAGCATTTCACAACCTAAGATAAGATGTTTCGCTATGTCGTCCATATCATAACTTTCCCAACAGGCATGATATATAGTTTCACTATTTCAGAGAGAGGCCATAACAAAGGACTGATGGTAGAATGACTTTTTTCCAGATTTTCATATTTGTTAGAGGGTTCATTCCTCCGTCTCTGATACCAATAAAATAAAAAAGAGTTTAGTAAGTGTTTACCTTTATCGCATGCTTCTTTTATCGCGTCGTTAGGTTTAAAGTTGTACTTTAGAGGTATGCCGGCATATTTCTTACTTTTGACTACTGGAATTGGCGATTTGTCGAATAGAAAAGAAGGGATATCAGTTCTTATTTTGTTTGTAAAGAGGATGCTGCAACTTTTATCTGCGTTATATTTCAATCTCCACCTTTTCGCATAATTAGAGATTGAATCGAGCAGATGCTGCATCGAATGATGCGAATTAGCCATTACAGTTGTGTCATCCGCTAATAGGACACACGGCAAGTGGAGATCGCCAAGTTTTAGGCCTCTCAAAGTGTGATCCAAATCAGTGATCAAGTCGTCTATCATAACGAGAAAGAACCAAGCGGACAAGATACGACCCTGCCCTATACCCTGATTAATATTGAAATATTTGGACAATTTGCCCGCAAATAAAACAGAACTGGTTACTCCCTTAAACGAGTCTTTCATGATGCGCCACGTCTTCCCTTTTATGCCAAGTTTGTCCAGCTTGTAATATAACCCATTGTGCCAGACTGTATTGAATGCCTTAGCATTATCAAAAAATCTTGCATAGACAGGAGTATCTTCATCCATATAGTAGCATGTATATTCTTTGATACAAAACGCTGCAGTGATACTACCACAATTATTTCTAAAACCTTGTTGCAATGGATTTGGAAACTTAATGTGCTTAGAAAATATAAGTAGTCTATTATATATAATTTGCTCTAGGATTTTCTGTAGCACTGGAACTATAGTTATATCACGGTAATTATTCATATCTAATTTGCTTTTCCTCCCTCCTTTAAATATTGCTATTACAAAACCTTGTTTAAAATGGCATGGGTACTCCTCGGCCTCGTACACGTTTTTGAAGACAGTTTCAAGTAACTGTACTCTGCTTTGAGTGTCCGCAAACAGTAAATGCTCGGCAACAATACCGTCGTGACCACATGCTTTATCTTTATTGCGGTAACTTATTGCACTTCTGATTTCTTCTCTAGTGGGAATTTGTCAACAACTTCATCAAAGTGGGAATGGGTTTCAATACTCTGTTTTCTAACCTCTGCTAAGACCATCTGGTAATGATTCTCATCGTACAGATAGGTATTGTCAGGTAGTGACAAATTGGAAAAATGATTTGCCCATAAGTCTCTTATAGAGTAGTGGTCGCGTGCAATTTTTCCGTTAGATTCAACTTCGTATGTGTAATCACGTTTATGTCTTTTATTCCGTATAAACTTATAGAAAGTGGAAATATCGAGCTCTGCAGCCTTTTCAAGCTCACTGAACTGTTCTCTATCACACATTTCTTTTGCTCTTAGTAACTCTTTTCCAAAGTTTCTTCGCTTTCTTATATTTCGCGTATGACTGAAATTCCCATCCTCTTGGCCTACCATTAGTGATCCATACACTACGTTTCAGCCTCATTTCTGTATGAAACATTTTTACGTTTAGTAGTTTCCAATAGGGGTTAGCGTACGGGCAAAACCTTTTTATGGGCAAAAACCTAGAATCTGCGTCATGTAAAATCTTTACCGTGTCTTGAATAATAATTTCAATATCGACATTTGTCACTAGTTCTGCCTTATGCAGCTACGCTAAAAATTCATTGCGTGTTGCTTCTTTATACCTATTTATTTGTTCTGCCGATGCTTTCTTACAATTTATGGAGGGAATTATATGCTTGTCAGCCATTATTATATTATATGCAAAAGGAAGGACCAACTCTATTTTTACAGGATGATGATCTGAAATGTCAAAGGATGGTCATCAATCGGCCTTAACCACTAAATCGAACTTGCTTTTTTGCAATAGTATATGGTCTATCAACGATTTGGATTGACCATCGATTGAGAAAAATGTAAAGTCAGGCCCTTCACAAATAGATTGACTATTAACGGATATTAAATGCCTATCGGTCAGAAACGTTTCTAGAATAGCGCCTCTAGCATTTGTTTTTGAACTAAGCAGTGAACTTATTTGGCCACTGAAGTCTCCCGCGAGTATGGGAATGCCTTCTTTACAGAACATATCAAACTGGTCCTTTAATTCTTCCATTGTTTCATAGTAACTTGCAGTAGGAAAGTTAGTTGATGGCAAAAGTGCTCCGAATAAAAAATATTTCAATTTATCATTACATACGAAAACGAGGCACACAACGGAGGCAGTGGATCACTGACGACACATGGGCGCTGATTGACGAAAGGAAATTAAAGAAACGCCAACGAGACCAGGCGAAAACAGAAGAAGAAAAGGAAGAAACGGCACAGGAGTATCAAACACTGGACCGATTGGTCAAACGGAGTTGTAAAATAGATAGGAAGGATTGGTTGGAGCGAAAAGGAGACGAGGCTTAGGAAGCGGCAGACCGTGGAGATGCAAGGACTTTGTTCCGGGTGGTCAGGGACCTTACAGGGGTCAAAAATGGATCCAACGTTCCGATCAAAGACAAAAACGGCAAGGTCCTTGCCAGCAAAGAAGAGCAAGATGAGCGTTGGATGGAGCATTTCCGTGAAACACTCAATCAGCCAATGCCACCTTCCACTTTCGACTTCACCGATGCACCACCTCCTACAAATTTGGATGTGAATATGGAGGACATCAATACCGCCGAAGTCATGGCAGCGATTCGTCGCCTCAAAAACAATAATGCGCCTGGCATCGACCAAATCTCAACAGAAATGCTGAAGGCAGAAGGAGATGTTGTCGTGCAGAGGATCACCAAACTGCTTAATGACTGCTGGAATAGCGAGTGCGTGCCAAGTGACTGGAGAAAGGGAGTGATCGTCAAACTACCGAAGAAAGGCGACCTGGCCGATTGTAACAACTGGCGCGGTATTACTCTCCTCTCCGTTCCTGGCAAGGTCTTCTGCATTATCATCCTCAAACGCCTGCGACGCGCTGCGGACCAGGCCCTGCGGGAAGAACAGGCTAGATTTCGAAGCGGCCGGTCGTGCAGTGAGCAAATCTTCGCCCTCCGAAATATTCTCGAACAATGCACTGAATTCCAAAAGCCGCTTGTCGTCAACTTCATCGACTTCAAAAAGGCCTTTGATAGCGTCCACCGTGAATCCCTGTGGCTCATTGCAAGGTCATTTGGCATTCCACCTCGTTTCATCGCCATCTTCAAGAATCTTTATCGCGAGTCCAGCTGCTGCGTACGAACGGACGCTGGCCACACACCCTTCTTTGGCATTGAGACAGGAGTACGTCAGGGATGCATACTCTCGCCTTTCTTATTCCTTCTGGCAATAGATTTTGTCATGAGAAGGGCGATGGACCATCCGAAATATGGCATCACGTGGAAGGATACTGCACGCATGACAGATCTGGATTTTGCTGACGACATTGCGCTGCTGGCAGAGAATGCGAGATCTCTTCAGGAAATGACCACCAACCTGGAGGTGGAGACGGCTAAAGTTGGATTAAGAATTAGCACAGAAAAGTCGAAGACACTGGCGGTCAACCGGAAGACACCTGTGCGGGTCAGCGTAGGCGACCAGACCATCGGCCAAGTCGAGCAGTTCACCTACTTGGGAAGCACCATCGACAAGGAAGGTGGAGCTGATGCAGACGTCAAATGCCGAATTGGCAAAGCGGCGGCCGTATTCCAACGTCTTCTCCCAATTTGGACACGTCGGTCGATTCACATAAACACCAAACTTCGCCTCTTCAACACTATCGTCATCCCATCCGCCATCCGACTTACTGCCCCTTTATATAGTTTCACCTGAACCTCTTGGCTTACTTACCACCGTAATCCTCATACCATTCTCTTGCCCATACAAAATTTGGCCAAAAACCTCCTCTAAAACCTTCTCAAAGTCTAAGTCATCTACCGGGACTAAAGCAGTAAAAGTGTCTTTTATTCCTCTTATACGCCAATGCTTTAAGATCTGAGAGTCAATTTTTTATGTTCCTTTCAATTGGCGTGCCTTTTTATACAAGTTCTCATCTCCTCTTTCGTTCAGCTTCCTTTATCCAAGTCTTTTGATGAGGTGGCTGAATTTTGTTTGAATGGCGATCTTCTTTCACTGTCGATGTTTCTTGCATTTTCCCGTGCTGAGTATTTCTGATCATGGTGATAGCCACTGTCAATTCTTCAGTTGAAATACTGGGTATGGTGGACAGAGTCAGAGCCACTCTGTCCCTTGAATCAGTGGATTTCAAGCGACCGCCTTTGTTCTTCTCCGTATATTCCGTTTGGTCCGATAAATGCTTCCGTCGTTTTGTACGATCAAGATTACGAGGAGTTCTCACATTCACCATATTAGCTATTTGCGTTTCAGTTGAAGGTTTGCCCATACGCACTATATCAGCTAGTATTATTTGAGTCTGTGCCTCGCATTTTGTGGTAACATTTTCTTTATCCTTATCACATACTCTATCTTCGAGCAGTTGATGTAAAAACAGTTGGTGACCTTTAATACTTTCCAACTGTTATTCTTCTCCCTCAGTGATATTCTCAAGGCCACATTGTCTAACTTCTTTTCTTCGTCTTTGCATCTTTCGAAATCTGATTGTAGTCTATTGTGCAGTTCTTTACGTATCTTGTCAAGCTCAGTTTTCAATTAATTTCTGATGTCATCTTTCATTTGCTGAATACTGCTTTGTATAAAATGTTTTAGATCTATTATCTTGTATAAAGTCTATATTGTTACGGAACTGTCATTTTTATCATTTAAAAGATATGATACTGAATTGCGATCTTGTTCAGATTCTGATCGCTGTGACTGTTTGTTAGGTCCTTTTCTTTTAAATACTCGGCTCACACATGTACTACTATCATGCATACCCGTGCATGGTTTCTGTCTCGACGCGAGGCTTTTCACTTCAGATAAGTTGTTATCTCCTGCTAAGAAATAGTATAGAATAAATATATCCTCAGCTAATCTCTCCTCTAGAGACGCACTATCACATCTTACTGTCCCCTCAACTATACGAGTCACAGGATAATTATTGTTTTCCAATTTAGCCAGGTCACGTAGTGATAGTCTTATATATTTTAAATTCTGCGCATCCAATTCCAAACACATCTTCTTTTTAAAATCATCTCTGTCCAAAGTTATAAATTTAGAATCGATTTGAAGGTATATATTTTTCTTAGTCTGAGTTACTATCAAATCTTCTTCTAAATCGGACTTTTCATCACCACTGTACCGATCATCCATTTCAAGCTCGTCATCCATGTCAGTAGTTCACAGCAATGTCCGTTTTTTCTTCAACCCATCTCTTGACACGAAATTTGGTAATGTTCGGTGTCCTAACGTTTCATATAAGGTTATTATAACATAATGAATGCGTTTGTCTTTCGATTCGCTCTCTCGATTTCTTTAATGTTGTGCTCAGATATATTGTTAGAGGAATCAAATTAGTTTAAACTTATTCATGCAATATCAAGTATTTTACTGATAGGTTGGTAAATTTACTTTTCTCGGATTGTTGTGAATTCATTAAAAAATGTTCTAACGGCATGATTTTAATATATGAAACCTGTTGACACATCAATACAATAAAGGCTATTGATACATCAGCACATTCAATATTGAAACACATTTAGAACATATACATTTGTTCCTGTCCAACAACGTTTTGGAAAAAACCTCTTGTTGATTTCACGTTTCCATTTAATTTGTTAAGGTTACAAACTCCTAACAGTATCAAGTGGTAACGCATATGATTTCAAATAAATACAATTTCTTTGAATGGTGTTAAGTTGTCCACCTTTGGAATGCTGCGAATGAACGTCTCGTCATTTGCCTCATACTGGGATAACTACGAATCTATGGTTACAAATATAGGTCACAAACAAATGAACGGTACATATTGAATCCAGCAATTCAAGTAAAACAAACAAGTACGTTTAGGCTAGAATACAAAACAAATATTTAACACATCCTCACAATATTGTGAAATAATTCTAAATGTGTTATCAGAAGTCCAAAACCGTAATGTAGAACATTCAAAATATATTATGCTTGTTTTTAATGTCCATATATAACTTACTGATACTGATACATTCAAGAATATCTTTGAACGAAATCACAAAATCTAAAGTAATTATTAACTGAAACGGAATGAAATATTTAGTCATTTGAATGAAGTTTCTAAATATATAATTCCTTCCTAACTATATCTGTTTCCAAATTTGTTCACACTGATCATAAACAGCTGATATAGATCAGGAATGAGTTATTTGTTTATAAAATTACCAACTAGTGAGCATTACTATAATAACAAATGACAATAGCTAAGCTCCACACCATATATATATATATATATATATATATATATATATATAAATCGCATGTTAATTCTGGCAGTAAGGACTGCAGAGTAATGTCCCAGACAAAATTAAAATAAATAAAACTCTGGCGTGGACAAACGGTCAATATTGGGATTTCCTTTGATTTCCTGTAACTGCATAACCAATCCAGTAAAGTGGCACTGGGGTTTCCTTTGTTTTCCTTTACCTGCATGACCTCTTTACTAATCGTGGTGATATGTTATCTTTTGGCAAATCAAAGCATGATGATCATGTTGACTTTTGTATCAAGCTTCTGAACTGTGCGTGCAAAGTATCTATGCAAGATACCATTTTCTTGGTTTACAGGTGTAATATTATATCTGATATTGTTTGTGCTGAGATTATATTTACTAGAGAAGAAACGGCTGAATTTTGAAACATTCGACTCTTTTTATTGACGTTCATTTATTATTCAACATTGCAGCGAATAATACTTTTATATAGCTATCTTAAGTCTTCCAATGTATGCTTAGTTGGTTGTTATTTTATATACATTTTTGATTGCCTCAAAAAAAAAAAGAGAGAGACGAAGAATTCAAAATAATTGCATTCTTATTTAATTGCTTTTAAAATCAAAGAGAATATTCTTTCCATACAGAACAACATCAAATAACTTACATCGTATATCTGAGAGTTGAATGTTTCCATTTATTTATTTTGATATCTTCAAAAGTGATATCTAAATTAATAGTTTACTTGCATACTAGAAATCTAGCTAGGACAGTCCCGATAAGTCGCAAGATTCACTCATTTATATTCATACAAACTTTGACATGATGTTCCTTTCATAAAGTGTAGAGAGTACCACAAACGATTACAGTTTCAGCAAAATTATTTACCATACAAAAGTTTGGAAGAACTGTAAAATAACTATAGAATTAAATAGACAAAGGTTTATAAACAAAGTAGTCAGGTATCTAAGCTAGAACACTTTGAAACGCAAATGCCTTTCTGTGCTAGAAATGTCACTTTCTGCATATCGCATGATACGATTTGCCTGCCTCCCACTATTCATGAACCATTAAATCTTGAAGACAAAATCTTCATATATTTAAACAGTACGATAGGCATACTCTTTTATGTTTCGGGCTACCTACGTAGGACCCCATCCTTTCACGCGATTCTAATTTAAGCAATTGTTATAGGGTTTATACCTGCGCTGCTGCGAGAAAAATGGAGACCAGTTTTATACCATATTTTCGTTAGAATCCCTGGATGTAAATTTTCATGACCTATCCGAATCAGCATGTCCGATTTGGGATTGTTGCCCCTTGTTTGTGAGAGACTGATTAGTAGATTGCTTGACCAATAGTCATATTTCTTTCTCCGCAGTTTTCTCTTTTCAAATATACAGCTTGTTCTATCGCTTATTTTAGCACGTATGATTATACATTAGATATATAAACATGGCTACTCTAGTTAGGCCCATTCAAGTTATAGAAGTAAAATATATGATAGGGTTTTCTGTAACGAAAATGAGTAACAAACAATATATACATTGTAAAATCATAGGATATGCTCTAGCTTTTGTCTTTTTATAAATCGGCTGAATATCTACTAGAGTTTATATGCATAGTCTGTGTATGATTATGAATAATCAGAAAACGATAATCAAGTAATTAAAAAAAATATTTAATCAATTTACCTAATCTGACAAGACGACCAACAATCTCATGAACTACAAAATGCTATGCCAAGAAACGTGTGAGCGGGACTTTTCGGTTTTACATATTCTGGAACGAAATATCTTTTTATAATCACCATATTAAAAACCTCTAATCCTAATTCAGCTAGTTCGTTACATGCGATTCGTTTTTATGGCAGAATATCTAAATTGAATAATATTGCGACTATATTTCGCATGAAGGTGAAGATCATTTACTATACTTGATAAGTAACAAAATGTGTACTTTTTTGGAAACATGTTTGAAAGATTTTGTAAAATGTAATTAGTGCTCTCATACCAGTGTTTCAAAATACCGGTTTAAAGTCAAAGGAAAATAATGTTTGTCCCAACGTTCGCCTATACGCTCTAATACAATTTAATTGATGATTGTATCATTCAGCTGGAGTCCTTTGTATTTTAGATTTTATATACTTTTTTTCTTCAATCTGTTTGAAAGCAAATAAATGAGTGAACGAACATTTGATCACAACCATAAGGAATGAAGAATAATTCACAAATGTCTCCTGATTATTGCAAACGTTTGATTTAGGCATAGCATAAAGGTCTTACTTTAAGTGAGTTAATAACATGAAATGGACATAAAACGATAAATTCTTGGTATGAGTCACCTTTGTCTCTCGACTTCAATTTCGTGATTCAAACTCACATTCGATATTTACAAACGTGATTAACGTCAACAATCTGCAGTGATTAGGGGTGAAACGGAAGGTGTTGTCTTACCAATTAATATTAAAAGTTCGATATGACACATGTCCAGAGATCGTGACATTTACTCACGGTAATATGATTTGTAAATGATGCAATTTGTATGTCATATATACGAGGATCTTTCATCGGGTGTCATCTTTTAATGTCACAAATATAACTTGTGACAGTTAATGGTATTTTTGTTATTTATAGGAGCTTACAACCTGTGTCATTGCCTGTCAAGTCTACATATTAAATTGAAATAGGTGATGCCAAAAAAGGTAAAAGTGTAGATCTAGTCAGATATGTATACCAAATGAATCACATATTTCATCTACTAACTGGGACCTTTACTATACTTGAGATAACTTAATGCAGATCAGAATGTTGGTCTCTGTCCCATTTATACCGTTTTCTGTCATTAGAGACCTTTTGTGAGAACAAAGAAATGACTGTAAATGCTAATGGTAGTCCTGGTACATCTAATACATCAATAGTCGAGGCTTAAACGGGTATTTGGTGCTGACCTGGTGTTCTCTCTTTATCTCTCATTTGTTTTTAGTGAGAGAAAACACTAATGATTTGACCAGACTTGCAGTCATTTACAGAATTGTTAGTCTTTTGATGCGCAAATAATCTGGATACATCTAGTATTCCTGTCCAAGTGTTTGAAATTATTACATAAATTCTCTCTCTCTCTCTCTCTCTCTCTCTCTCTCTCTCTCTCTCATTTTTCAACAAAAGTTTACAAATTGACACTTTGTTATTTTGGAACAACATACAAATGTTTAATCTACAATTATCTACATTCCAGAATGTATCATACACCCGTGACTAGAATAAACAATTCCTAACTCGGTCGATGTCAAGGAAAGGCCGTCAGTGCTTGATTTCCTAATGTCCTTAATGCTGCTTTCATCGCAATAATGAAACATTCAGAGTGACTTCCTTGCATACAAGACCTCGGATGGTATTCCTATCCAATGAATAATGTATATATATATATATATATATATATATATATATATATATATATATATATATATATATATATATATATATATATATATATATATATATATATATATATATATATATATATATATATATATGCACATAATCTCTACATAACCATGACCAAGTATTATGAATTATGAAAGATACGATATAGTCCCCTGTACATCTGATATACATGTCTGGTACACAGAAAAACACATATATTAGAAACAAAATCTAAATAAAAGTCTCTCTCCTTCTCTCACTATATATATATATATATATATATATATATATATATATATATATATATACATATATACATATATAAAGATATATATAAGTACATACAGAGAATGTGAGTGTGTAAGAGAGAGAAAAAGGGCGTTTATTTGAGCTAAATAAATAATTCGTCAAGTATAAACCAACTTGCATATAATGATACACGCTTTAGATAAAAACTGTTGGATTACTACATGTTGGATTCACTAAGGGCAATTTACAAGAAGAGATAAAGTAATAATACTATGTACATAAACAATCGACGTGCGAGGTTGGTACATTTTATACAGCCAAGCTGTATATTTTGACTTATTTGGAAGTTGTTATGAAAGGATGGAAAACCCAGTATAGCAAAAGATCAACGTCATCTACTGGATTGGATCAAGAATGCCACGTCAAAGCACAACATACGTGATTGTAATTGCAAGAAATACATCCAGATACATAGAACAGCGATGGGAACTAAGATATGTCGCTCATATGCAAATATAATTATGGGCGGATTAGAAGGACAACGTCTGGACACATTAACCCAAAATCCGTAACGGTTGGTACTTTTCACTGAAGAGGTGGAAATTAAATGTTATAACTTGATGTACAAGATAGTCGCCAATATTATTCACAAATCAAACTTATGTTTTGTATCTTTCACAAGTCATTGTCTTCAATGGAGTCTTGAAACTTCTATCCATTATATCACATTAATGTTTATTGTCGCTTTCAGGTAGCCTGATGCCATCTTGTATATTTGTACTGTGTTATCTAGTGTATCATTTGTAACCGTCGGGAAATGCCTCATATCATATTCTAGAGATTTTATTTCAGTTATATAGCGACAACTTTAAAGCCTAATATTTATTGTGAGACATAATCATCACCCCTAGATATTCCCCTGTGTATCAAATTATACACTGTCTCTCAGGCCTTAATGTAAAACACGACACAACGTTAATGCAGCGACACATATAGAGGCAACACATTAAAATAAGCAAACGTTATCTAACATTCAACAAACAATATAAATTTAAAAAAGAATATACCTTAAAGTAGAAATATTGCACAATCTAAATTTTTCTTCATTCTAATAATAATTACAATGAAATATATAGGCCTAAATTTCAGAGTTAATATACACGCATTTTAATAAAGTTAATATATGATGTATTGCACCTTTATAACAATGTGATTGATATAAGTAGTATTAGTTACAATTAGTTTGTTACATTTATATGACAATCAGCGTTTCATTGCTGCATATGTGTAATAAAATGAAATTGACTAATACATATATTAAATATTTGCTTTCTAGTTGTTTTGAACAATAGTTTGGGTTTGAGTTTAATGTAATAATGTAAGTGTGTGTTTACGTGCTTTTTGTGTATATGCTTATTTGATTTGCTGATAAATTTGTCTGTACTTGTACGTAGCTTATAAAATATGTTTAGCAATATCTGGACATGTCTTTGAAATGATTGTATGCGCTTATTCAATATATTTTACATATCATAAGTGTTACAGCAATCAGTTATTGTCAAAACTTGCAAATTAATTGCAAAACGTTGAATTGCTTAATAGAGCTAAATATTGCACGCTAATGCTATTCTGTGACTTTGCATATGTTTATACACTTTATATGATGGTCTTAAATTTTCGTTTTACCTTTCTTTTGCAAATTAAACATAAGTCTCAGACAATCACTTTATTAAAAATCAATCAAATTCATGTGTTTATGTGTATGAAGGACTGATAAATCTCACGAAATGTTGGAGTTTTATTAACAACACTCTACATTAATTTATAAACATTAAGTTGTGTTCTAGATCAAGATACATATTGATTGCAATATATAGTGTGACATACATTTAAGACAGCTAGAATTGTATTTACAGACAACACAGACCACTATAATTGTGCTTGCTTGTACGTTAAGAAACTATCCCTAAAACATATATCTGGTTTATTTTTCTGGTACATTTTGAGACGTTTTAAATGTTTATTTGTTTTATTAATGCTTCTACATTTTTGCTACTTTTATTTGCTTTGGAAAACGTTAAACATAACTTTGAGACAATCATTTTATTATGATCAAGAAAATTAATATGTTCATGCAGGATTGTCTAATTGTAATAAATGTTGAAGGATTATACACAGCACAAATTCATTAAGTTATAATTACAAAGTTATACGTTTGATTAAGATATGTTTTGATTACAACAGACTGTTCTACACACATATAAGACGACTAAACGTCTATTTACAGGCAATGCTGACCACTAGAATTGTGGTTGCGTGAAAGTTAAGAAACTATACCTCAAAAATGATGGTTTGAGGTACTTCCTAATGCTAATGTATTTTGATATGAATATTCAGAGCAGGGTCATTGGAAAATCAAAACGGTACGTTTATCGTACCAGCTATGATATGATTACTTTTAAACGTTTCACAGCATAAAAGACGCAAACATACAGAGGGTGGGATTCAGCAATGATTTTTGAAAACACATATCTCAAAATTCTCGGTTTCTTGTATTACGTGTTCCGTAAAATGCCACAAAGTGTACAACGTATAATAGCTTAAGAGGAAAATTATAAATATAATATAAAGCAATTATAGAATTGTGTCGTTGTGTCAACTTTTACGTAAACGTTGCAGAGAGAAAAAAACATATAAGGGTTTATGTGTGTTCAACACTAGTTGAATCAAGATTATATGTACATGTGTTTAATATAATAATAAGAGAGAGAGAGAGAGAGAGAGAGAGAGAGAGAGAGAGAGAGAGAGAGAGAGAGAATTAATATGTAAATACGGCATCTATAGTGGCAATTCGTCTGAGTTTTCGAATGTCTAAGGCTTAGTGATAGATCAGGTGAGTCAAGCATTTGTCTTGTGTAAATGTGAAATTAATTGATGTATGAACAATACTTTACGGCTGAGGCAGCAACATTAGTGGAGAATTAATTTGTGTGTGCACGTATCTGCTACTAAGAGATGTCAGAAAAGCGGAAAAAAATATTAAAAAACTATATTTATGGTACAATATCAAACATTTATTGGTACGGAAAATCTATTAATCCTGATTTAGTGTCATATACCAACTGAAAACAGTTCATACGAAACAAGTATCCATGATAATCACAAAATATATTTGCTAAATGTCCAGAAAAATATAAATGTGAATGATACAGAAATTGTTAGAAACTGAAATATTTACTCAATTTAGAAATATGCAAATATTTGAAATAAATTAAACCATTTAGAAGTGGAAATCTGAATTAGACAATTCTGCACGTCGCTTTTAGACACATTGTAATACACAAGAGCAATCCCGTGTTAGAGTAATTTTTGTCTACCTATATGTGATTTCTCACTTAAATAGTAATTATTTACCTGAGAAATGCTTGTAAATATTAATTTGACTAATTTTATTCGTTACTACTATACTTACACAGAAATACATTTAAAAATTAAACAAAATTAGAATGCGAATTGTGTAGTCGGACAATATACTGAACAGGAATTGCAATAGAATGTGAAATATATAAAATTAGCTTATCCGGGTTGTACATATATGTGTGGCTTGTCTTCGTACAGTTGTATATATAATAAGGGACATCAGGGAAAGATATTACAATTATTGTATTGAGTAAGCAGCTAATAAGTGAGAGTTTAGAATGTTTCATGAAAATGTTTTGGATAAATATATTTTTGACGTATGTAAAGAAACTGACAAATCTTACGAAATTTACATAAGTCAGTTATTGATATTTATCCGTTGTAAGAGGAAAAATGTATTTTCATCAGTATCTTATTTATAAAAATATTCATACACCAAACTTATAACCGTAACTGTGAATGAAATGTTGATGCATTTATAAAAGTGAGAATTATATCGATTCTGCAAGACGACAAATGCTAGACAGAGGTATGTTGTAAGTAAATTAGAACACATTGATGGAGTGCTGAGAATATCATTTGATAAAATGAAATTATATAGTTAACTATTGTCCTAATTTGTGTATGTATTTAAATGATGTTATCGTTTCAGTGACCTTAAATTAATTACATCGAGGTGAAGAGCATTAGGAAGAATTATGCCCTGTACTATATATATATATATATATATATATATATATATATATATATATATATATATATATATATATATATATATATATATATATATATATATATATATATATATATATATATATATATATATATATTTCCATGAAAGAATTATGGCAGATGCACTGGAAGACCATGAAGGAACTGTCAGTTTTGGAGTCAGAATAATAACTAACCTGCGCTTTGCTGATGACGTCGGTTGTTTTGCAGGAAATGAGGAGGAGCTAGCTCAATTGGTGGAAATACTGGACAAGACAGGACAGCTACTGCTTTTGGTATGGAAATCAGTGTAGAGAAGACCAAATTGATGACAAACAACACCAGTGGCATCATCACTGACAACACGATTAGAGGCCGAAAACTGGAAACAGTCAATAGATTCAAGTGCTTAGGAACCATTGACAGTTTTGAAAGACAGAAACACCTCAGTCAGCTATAAAATCAGACTGATGCGCTCCTTGGTAGCATCTGTATTCATATACGCCTGTGAGTCATGGACCATCACAGCGAATGTCGAAAGGAGGATAGAAGGTGCATTACATATAGAGATCATGTCACGAAGATAATGAAGATGATAACGTAAGTACTTTGAAGTAGGGTTTTAGCCGCACTGATTGCTATGAATTCGTTGCATCCGTCTTCTCTTATTAAAACCCTAATATTACTTAACCCTTATGTGACCGTTGCACGTTAATTTTCTCAGCAGGTGTGTATGGACTCCGCCCACGTCGTTTGAGTGATCGACGTATGGGCGGGGTGTATGGTTTGATCAAGATGTCGGTGATTTCATTTGATTTCCATTTATGCCCGAATAATGTCAAACTCAGCCACACTGATTATTTTATCTTCATTTGACATCGGGTACGGTTTACTGTTGGATTGAAAGCGTTTTTGTGACCCCAAATATTAAGAACATGCGCATATTCGGACATACAGTCGATTGCAGATCAATTTGCTGATACAGCGACAGACAAAGGTTAATATTGATATAGCTCGAACAATAAATCAGATTGTTCCACCTACAATCTACGACCAAACAATCGAATTAGAGACGTTCTCAAGGTAATTTCATTTCCCATCTGTTGCGGCGATGAATAGTTTTGTGTTTGGCTATGGTGGGGAATCCGTCATACATCCTCTATTATTTAAAACATCTAAAAATCGTCTTTTTCCATTAACGTACCGCATTGTTGAATAATTGTCAAAATCTTTCTTTTTTCAATTGTGTCAATGTTGATGGTAAAAATAATTGGCGTGGATACATCGGTGAATGACACTTCGACGTTGCTGACATGAACATCGGAGTAACGTTGCAACTCCAGTTAAACTTATCGTTTCGGTGTTTTCACGTGCACGATCAATGATTCCAAGACTGCCACGTGTTGGTTGTGGTGCATAAAGGTGATTCCAAATATTAATATTTAACTGAGCCTTAACATTTGAAGCAAACAATCCTGCAGAGAGTAGGGAGAAATTGTTATTGATGTTAGCATCTGATGCCATGTAGTCCAATATCCCAACAATAATTACACCATCTAAGTCAGGATCCATTACTTATATACAATGACATCAATCTAATCTTAAAGACAAACAGCCAAAACGATTTACTACCCGATTTTATACATTTTGAGTGGGTAAATCTTAATTTTATCATCGGTAACAAACGATGCTCTCATGCAATTGTAAATATTATAAATTCCACTGACTAGTCTGGTAATATAATACCGATGGAACATTATGGATATAAAAATTCCGCTTATCATTTGTATAACATCAATTCTGTTTGACCCCATGTACCTTTAGTTGCCGTTATGATAAACAAATATGACCGGGACTCGCGCACCATTAGTCTATCAAAAACCATTTTCAATCAGAGAAGTTAAAATAAGTCAGCCATTTGCTACGGTTGACGTCTATATTGGTTCCTCTCCTTCTTTTATTAATATTTCCAAATTAAACTCCAAGAAGTTATTGCAAGTACTGATGCGTGAATGAGTGCCATTTGTTCATGCACGTGATGTTTTGATGCAGCAAAGCATAATACTTGATATGAGAACCCGGCAATCCGCTCTCGTTGAATTCAACTGGCGGTACAATGCATTAGAGTCATTATACAAACTTTGTTGAGGCGTTTCAATGTATGGAATCCAGTGAGGACAGGGGTCTGCTGATAAATCGGGGATCGACAAAGTAAGTTAATGTCGCATAAAACAGTACAAAAGAAAAATATTGGTTTTGTTATCGCGCCTAAATTAAGTCTAGTCAATAGACGAATGAACAGCGTGATCACCTCCGACCTGGTAGTCGAAAACATGTTCACGAACGTATTCGACCACTCTTGCCGGGAATTCGAAGGACTTTATCTTTTATAATACGTCCACCAGCCGCCTTTCTAAAGCAATACCTATTTTCATTCCGGCAAAATCTAAGCTTTACAATTTATGGAGGTGCTGCACTCAACATTACTGGAATGAATGCGAGGAATGGAAAAAAAATCCGACTGTCGTTTGCATATGTATTACGTCTGAGTAGAATGTTTTAATATAATTTTGATGGTGTGTTTTGTCGAATTAAAGAACAGTTAATTTTGTAAGGGCAACCAAGTGGAGTCTATAGCAATTAATTTTGCTGGAACATCTTTCCGTGTGACCTAATTCTTGTGTTTATTGAGTTTTTTATTTACACAAGTTTATTTAAGGAAGGTCGGCTTTTACATTGTGATAGGAGATTTTATCTAAATATGTAACAGGTATATACATATATATATGAAATCTATGAAATGTTTCAGAGTTGCATTGATGCCATTTACTGTACTACCAGCAACCTACAACATTTTCTGGTCATTAAGTATCACAGCTTTTCTTGATAACCATCCTTTCTTTGCATGGTCGTAGTGTTCTTCTTCTGTTCTTCTGGTGTCAACTAATTTTCAGCACATTTTGCCAAGTCATCCATGTACTCGCAGAGATACACATCTTTTATCGTCTGAAGAACTGTATGATGTGAATAGTATCGACGAGTGATATAAAATTTCCGATGCAAGATCGATTGTTCACTTGCTTGCAAAAGAACAAATTCATAACTGTATCAAATAGACATGCTACAATCGCCCTAGCGAGCTCCATGTTGATCGGGATCACGCTTATCGGGGAATTTGATACGGTGTTTGTAGTTTGGATTGTTAAGTAGTCATCATATCAACGCAGGTTATGAATTACCAAAAAGGAACTATAGTTTCGCTGGTGTAAATTCTCAACTGCAAATTGCACGCACGTATTCAAGCAACAGTAATAACCAATGCGAACCAGCACTTCCATCTTTATAGTGGAAGATTTTTCATCTTTTCTACTGAAAGCTTTTTTACAAGTACAGCTAAGAGTTAATGTAGAGAATTCATAAATGTTATCACCAGTCATGATTGTGTCTGCCGGTGAGTCCAGATGCTGCCGATTGCATATGGTGCAACTTAATTTGATCTCCGACGTAACCCGACTGTGTTTAAATCAATAGCGGACTGGACATAGTAAAGGACACGCGGCATTATTATGCCCTCAAATGGAACTGCTACATAGCAAACAAAGGTATGGATTTGTTCATCGACTTTCCCTGTTAGATGAATAGTAAGAGCATGTTTGTATTTGTTCGCGATTTATACTGAAGCGTTTTAGGCTTCAAAGTACCTGTAAATGATATATGATACGCTTGTTTTGCAACATACAACTGTAAATTTAACCTTGTATTTCCAGGCTCATTCCTGCGCTACAGTTTTCACTGATACAACAGCAATAAAAGTCATAAGTGGTGAGGGCAACATCTGCAATGATCACCTTTAAACTTGCACTTACTATGCCGATTAAGGTACTGAGCAAGATTATTTGGTCCAGATGCTGTGCGATTTTGATTATGATTTTGGTTTCAGTCCTCTCTCTCTCTCTCAAATAAATATACATATATTCAGAGCCCTCCATCGATTATTATTGAGTAATGATAAATCCTCATTGTGCTATTGCTTTACATGTATTTCTTAATTTTATATGGACCTGCTCTGGATAGTCTTCCTTATTATGAACAATTTATGTCTAGAGTGTGTGACTTAGAAAATATTTCTTTCTAAAATGATTGTTTTAAATTCTCAACTCTTATCAGTTTTCAGTTTTAAAATTTCAACTCAATTTCAGATATGGACATTTTTGTTAAAGGCAGATAAAAATATTTTAAATGTCACAGCATAATATCAGGACATTCTAATTAGTTTTTTTAAACATATTTCTCTATTGGTCTTGACTGGTCTACAGCAACAACATGGACGGGAAAACGTTTATGCGCATATATTATGCAACAGAACATTTATGGATACCTCACACGTAAACTGAATTTAATCGTAAGCAAACAACATCGACCTATCCTCTATGTCCATTTGTAAGTAATCAATCATGCCCTAAGCCATCGAACTTGTATTAATTCAGCTGAGATCTCGCAGTCAATTATCGTAAAGGGTTATAGAGAAACTAATCAGTTAATAGGTCAAGTTACATCCTGTCCTGATAGGATCTATAATTACTGGATTGATTTGTCAGTCTAAATTCCATCCTGGTTCATTTTATTGGGTTTAGGCAAATATTGCACCCGTTACATTCATTGGACAGTAACTATACATGGGATGTATATATTCATGCTAGTTATGGTGCTTACATCTGTTTAAATAGTTTCATAGTATATTTCACTGAGACGTTTGTTATAAGAAGTAGTAACGGAAAATAAACAACATGTGACAAAATATGACAACAGGTAGACCTTGCAGGCGGGAAAAATGTTTTATTAAGGCATTAATGTTTTCTAAATGCTTCATCTAAGAGAGATTTATTTAAATATCAATAGTTACAAGGCTGATTTTGAAAAAGAAGAGCTTTGAATGGATGGGTTAAGACAGTATCTTCTTCCGTCAAATGTGTTTCCGATGCTTGACTTCGGTACGTTGACTCTGTTTATATAAGGCAAGAATAGGTACATATCAATAGTTGTCTGTCAGAGGTGTGGTATCAACGCAGTGTCTGATCACAAAGGGAACTTTTTACCTTCTGCAAATTGCCAAACCTTGGGCTGTTTTGTGTCTTTCTCGTATAGTATACAAATTTCAGCCCATCTGAAAGAAATACGAACGATATTATATACCTTAATCGTAAAATGCAAATTAAAATTATTTGCTTCTGAGTACATTCTATTAGGGCGTTTGTGTTCTTATCTAGTCTAATTCCTTTTCGCCTTTTGTATTATCATATAGTTCTTATATTCATCATTATATTAGATTATCCTGACAATAAGCAAGGTTCCAAATGTGACGGATTTGATATTATCATGCGTGGGTCACTCATCGGAAGGGGTCAGTTAGTAGAGGAGGTAGCGAGGATTTTCGCATGGGAGCCACCACATTAGCAGTAGTTAGGCGTCTGTGGTTTGTTGGTTGAAGTCTTTTTACAATCCATTTTATTTCATTTTAATAATGAAATACTTTTCAAAAAGTAATTACCGCAATTACTGAAAGACGATACATTGTTTACGTCATCCACGAACATTTTATTTAAGGTCTCTTCACAAAGATATAGGTTTTTGTCTATTTACGCAAAACAGAAGCTTATCACTGCAAGCTGACAAAACTGAACTGGCAAGCCAAAAGACAGTTATGGTTTATTAATGTATAGTGAATACGCAGGTGTCTGCATCCCACATAAACCGACTTAAACATTCATGTAGCGCATTTAACGACCAAAAGATTCTCTAAAGAAAACCTGAAACAACGAAAGCACCAGCCTTACTTAGCACATTGTAAAGGCCGTAAAATATTGAAATTGATGAAGATACTAAATTCCGTGAAAGCTATAGAGGTTTGAAATCTGGTTCATTATATCCATAGAGCACAAACTCTTCGTAATATTATGATGAATGTTACTTAAACTACACACAATTACATAATTAAATATATTGGTTATGATCATTAAATTTGGATGGCTCTTATGTTCATTGTTGATTTCACCAGATTTATATGATATAATATATAATGCATTATTCAGTAGACGCGTTAATTTCAATCATATATCACGTATGACGATCTTGTGATACTACTAATAAAAGCATTTTGAATGTTGCATAAATGTTTGTGGCACTTATGATCTCCACCCCAGAGGGAACTTCCATGAATGCGTACTGATATGATTTAACAAACATTGCATAGTAAAATGCTGACAAAGCTTTCGATATGTGAGTTGAAAGGTCAAAATCAAAGTCACTGTGATTCGGCGATGATAAATGATAGTAACATGCATCTGTCTAAAAATCATAACTAGTTTTCGTTTTATTTTGGTGAGGAAACTGAAACAGTAATCGTTTGTGGTACTCTCTACACTTTATGAAAGGAACATCATGTCAAAGTTTGTATGAATACTTCCGGCTTTATTTCGTACATATTCTATTTTTAAGTGAACTTTGCAACTTATTGGGACTGTCCTATCTAGATTTCTAGTATGCAAGTAAACTCATAATTTTTGAAAGTTTTCGCTTTATTTTGGGGATGAAAAGAAGACTATTTAACTATTTATTTTGGAGTCTTAGTTTCGTTTAGATCCTTGGCAGTGTGAGCACACATCTAAAGCATTTAATGACATCAAGATTTAATCTATTAACTTTAATGAATACTTTGGTGTCCATATTTCGTTTTATGGATTCATACGTATAAAGCGGAATATATTAAGCATGCATGAAGAAGGATTGGAGATTAGTTTAGATACGGCAAAAGGTCTTTACAAGCCATATTGAATGGTTTATATAATTGTACTTTGAACCGCTACCGTCATATCATATACTATAAAGAATCTACTTTTTAAGATGGAAGACCACAAAGCTCTAACTAAATTATTATTGTGAATTATTAGGAATGTACTATTCATTTAAGTACTAAGGTTTACCATGACTCAAAATCAGTTTCGGGCTATAAAGTACCTAAGAATTGCATAAACGTAACTGATATACTTGCAAGAGGAAACGAAGACTTCTAGATACACTTGTTGATTATGTGTGTAATAGTTGATCCGATTTATGTAGCTTACAAGTTGAAAATATATTGAAACATTTATCACTAGATGTTGTCGAAGTTTATTTTTATCTACTAATCTACTATGTTGGATATTCATAACGTTAAATTGGATTATATCAACTGTGGAATGAGAGGTATATATAAGAACTAATATGTTTATAATTTTTCCAGCACAAATGCGTATATTGCTATAAATTATATCCATATACATTACAATGAGATACGTAAGTAATCTTTTAAGTTCTGTAATGCGCATGTTCTAATTGCATCATCTTTCGAGGTCGTTTGTTTTGTTTATACGTTCATAATCCATTCTTCTATTAAGCTGTAGTGCCTTTGATATGCTATTAGACTATAGTAATATTGGGTTTAAGAAAAATGTAATAAGTGTAACTTGATATATTTTTATTGTAAGATTTTGGTCCTGATATCGAAAGTAGGCTTCAACCCTTTGCACTATTATAATGATCAGGATGGACATCTCGGATGATATGGTTTGCTATAATGATATCACAAATTGGGGGTACTGCTTTAAAGGACATGTCATTAAAACTGATCATATGTTTGCACATTACAAATATCATTTAACATACAGACAAGAAGGTGTAAGGCAGAGATGCAGGTCTGCAAACTATTGAATGATGGAAAGAGAGAAATAAATGTAAACGGATATATATATATATATATATATATATATATATATATATATATATATATATATATATATATATATATATATATGCTCAAGTATCAGTTGTATAACTTACAGAATCACTGTTGATTTGCAAGCAAGTGGGTGGTCTTCTACCAGACAATTAGGATTGATAACGTTGAAGAAGATTTTCCCGAAATCTTTTGCCGTACTTTGATCACGGGCTTGGGTTGTGTTCGACGTCGCTACACGAACCATACACTCCAAGAACTTTTGATCACAGTCACATCCCGATCTGGAGAAACAGATGGTCATTGAATAGGTGTTTACAAGCTTTCACTGGTTGTCAGACAATCGTGATTGTTGCAGTATGTTTTCCTAGCAGCTTTTTTGTGATGGTTATGCCGATATTTATAAGGAATTCAATCACTTGATATATTAATAAAAACAAATATATGTTACAGCGTACTAACATTACACAATGTATGCAATCGGTGTACTCCAAATGTATTGTCTATGACTGTTAAGGTTACATATGCAATAAAATTGTTGTTTAACGCATCACAGAATTCTTGAGAACATTGTGTTCTTATATGTACATTTATTGATTTCAAAGTCATAATACACACCTTGTGATTACGCTATATGAACGTTTGTTTAGGAAACACTTTATGTGACACAAGTTCTATTGAAAGTTGCGTTCGTCGCACGCTTGAGCAATGCAAAACATTAAAATAGTCTCAGATGGGAGGAAGTGTGTAAACTCAGTTCGTGGGATTTTACTAGTAAAAGCAACATAAACTAAACACTGCTATTCTGTAATATGCAATCTATATGGATAAGATTTACATTTAGTTTTTCTTATTTAAGCAAATATATGTTTGGGATGTATTATGTGTTAAAAGCTATATGAATACATACATACATACATACATACATACATACATACATACATACATACATACATACATACATACATACATACATACATACATACATACATACTTACTTTACACACACTTCCGCCTATTTGCTTTTATTTAAAGACCCCTGTTTTAAAATTGCACAAAATATTTTGTTTGGCAAACTGAGATTTTAAGTCAATTATAAAAGTCTCGTATCACTGTCGTTATTTTCATAGGCTTTTTGTGGATGTGTTTTACGATAAACTTACACTGTGTATTGGGCCTTGTTTGTGAGACCGTACTTAGTTTCACCTGCACTAATGTAGGTCTCGCAGCTGTCATGTTCTTGACAGCATTTATCCGTTTCTACACTAGTCCCATAATCAGTTTCATTCTTTGCCACGTTTCCAACCCCACACCAGTTAGTGCCTGCAAATTTAATATGTCCAGCTTTATTCCACTCAAAGAAAGATTTGTAAGACAATTACAATTTATATAAAGATGTACACAACCTAACTTTATTATATGTATGCGCCACACAAATCAGGTTGTAAACAACAAGGTAATTGTAGTTATGGTTCTAACTGATTGGTACGGTTAGTTCGTCCTCGTCATCTAACTTTCATTTAGTAATTGTTTGGAAACATTTAACATTTAAAGTTTAAGTTAACATTTAAGGTTTAAGTTGAGAATAATTGTGAAGTGCCAATTTTATTGACTTCTTCTTACCCAGAATGCATTAGAAATGCATAGATAAAGACATTAATGTATGTAATGAATTGTAACTTGAATATCACATCAATTCGTGAGTGAATGATGTTTTTATTATTCTTAATAAATGTATACAATTCACATCTATATATCGTTCATTACGTAGTTATATGGGATACAGGTAGTCTTATCTTTGTCCCATTACAAATGTAAGATGTATTGTGTTACTCCCGTTAAATCATTCGCCCTGTTAAATCATCCACCATGTATTTATCTTAATTTCTTAAGCAATGTGGAGAACAATTCGTGTTCTTTCAAGAAATTCATAAATGTTTTGTTAATTTTGAGAATGTATAATTATGTAATGAGGAGTAGCTGGTAATGCTTAATGTTACCTGGGTAAATGGCATTGAAAATTTTTGATAAGTCGCTCAAATCGATCCATAAACTCTCTAACAATCTCCGATGTACTGAAATTATCTTCTGTGATTCCGAGGTGCCAGCATCCGAAGTCTTAATACTGCATTCCACACTTCTGTTTGTATACATATATATATATATATATATATCACGTCAATATTGTGTGAATGTGATGAATGTTTTCGTAATTTATATTTTGCAACTTAGGACTGGCCAATCACATTGTTCGAATGAATACAGATAAGACTTAAAAACCTAGATAACTGATATTGATTGAATTTTAGTAATTAACTTTGCATAAAATGTTAGGCCCAATTATTGGCAAAAGACATTGTCATCAAACTTAATTTGGTCAATAGAGCTTAACAAATATGCAAAATATATAATATGTGGAGCTAAAGATTTTATAGGTTATGGCCAATATCAGTTTGGTATTACTTACTTCATGTTGATCAAAATGGCTGCGAACAGTAGACCTGTTACTGAACTAGGAGACATCTTCACTGCACTCATGCCTGTGAATATTAGAACGAGGTATAATGGCATTCTTAAGACAATCATCTGAACATCAATAGGCGATTGGTTTTTGTATGTTATAGAACATTAGAACAATTATACAAATTCGTTATTGCTGCACGCTGCTGAGAAATCACCCATATCGAAAATATTAAATTGTTTAATATTCTGGATTATAGCTGTTCCTCATTTATTCGATTTGCACGATTTGCTGTAAACAGAAAGGGACTCTCAGACTAATGACAAAAGTGTGTAGAAAAAGGTATTAAATAGATTTAATCCAAAAAGACAAAGAACAAAATTATAGATTTACCTAATCATTTTAAATCGGGTCATCATCGAATGGCATGAGTCAGTTACTTGTCATTAACTTTTCATTAAAAGCAACTTCACTTACTGCGATATATCGATTATATTTTATCATATGGTCTGAGAATATATATCAGCTTCAGAACTAAAAGGTGCGAATTTCGATACAATAATCTCTCAGGATAATGTCTATGTGCCCCTGGAAAGACATATAACGCTCACGCAGTCAGTATACAAAGTTATCATCACTTACGTCAATTTTGGTGTTGTTTTTAAATCCGTTAAACATTATAACTCAAAGATATGGCTTGCTTTGACAATCCTTAATAACAGCATTCAAGAATAAGTCATTTTTTTATCCGACCGACCTCAGTACGGTGGAATATAATATGGCGTGGCTGATTTGTCCATTCTTTGATATACATTAAAGAAGGCAAAATGTCGCTGAAAAGGTCGTACATGAAAACAAAAATGAATTTTGTTTTCGAAACAACAACATGTGCTCTGAAAACATGAACGAACCCAATACAATATACATAGATTTTCAGTATTTACGAAATATCTTTTAAACATATTTCTCAGGAAGCTTTCACGGTTAGTCATGTGAAGAGACAACTTTATGTATTAGAGTTGTGAAATGCTCTTGCACGATTCCATGTTCATTATGTGATATGACCCTTGTCATCGGTCTAGTAATCAATGACAATATAATTTGTGCTGAGATATCTCGAATATTTTATGTTGGAAAATTATTATGGTTGTATTGCGTCCCATTTTCCAAAGTTGGTTTTTAGTGAACGTAATTATACCAATATGGGACATATTTACACATGATTCAATGTTGCAAATAAAAGGTCGTGCATGAAAAGAAAAAGAATGTTGTTTTCGAAACAATAACATATGTTCTGAAATGAGGAGCGAAACCAATACAAAATATGTACATAAGAAATATCCTTAAACACATTTCTCAGGACGCTTTCACGGTTAGTCATGTGAAGAGACAACTTTATGTATTTGAGTTGTGAAATGCTCTTGCACGATTCCATGTTCATTATGTAATATGACCATTGTCATCAGTCCAGTATTCAATGACAATATAATTTGTGCTTAGACATCTCGAATATTTTATGTTGAAAAATTATTATTTAAATTCTACTACTCTATTCCTAGAAGCTGACATCATGGAAACTCGCACACAGACAAGTACAAATTTCTTAGCACCAAATCAGATGGATTTAATTTATCTTGTGCGCTTGAGGATCTTCACATTGTTGAGGATAGTGTTTCAGCGCCTAGGGTGTGTATAAGCCTGTTTGTAACTTATAAATATGTTGTTTACTTAGTTATGTTATCAGGGTCTAGACTTTTATTAAGATATTTAGATTGTTCTTGAAAACATCTCTTGACACGCAACATGGTAATGTTCGCTGTCCTAACATTTCATAGAAGGTTATTTTAACATAATGAATGCGTTCGTTCTTCATTTCGCTCTCTCTATTTCTTTAATGTTGTGCACAGATATATTGTTAGAGGAATCAAATTATTTTAAACCTATTCATGCAATATCAAGTGTTTTACTGATAGTTTGGTAAATTTACTCTTCTCTGATTGTTATGAATTCATTACAAATGTTCTAATGGCATGATTTTAATATATCAAACCTGTTGACACATTATTACAGTAAAGGCTATTGATACATCAGTACATTCAATATTCGAACACATTTTAAACATGTACATTTGGTCCCCCAAGTACTTTTTTGGAAAAAACCTCTTGTTGATTTCACTTTTCCATTTAGTTTGTTAAGGTTACATACTCCTAACAGTATCAGGTGGTAACGCATATGATTTCAAATAAATACAATTTCTTTGAATGGTGTTTAGGTGTGCACCTTTGGAATGCTGCGAATGAACGTCTCGTCATTTACCTCATACTGGGATAATTACGAATCTATGGTTACAAATATAGGTCACAAACAAATGAACGGTACGAATTTAATCCAGCAATTCAAGAAAAACAACCAGGTACCTTTAGGCTAGAATACAAAACAAATATTTGCCACATCCTCACAATAATGTGATATAAATTGCAAATAACTGTAAATGTGTTATTAGAAGTCGAAAAATGTAATGTAGAATATTCAAAATATATTGTGTTTGTTTTGAATGTCCTGATATAACTCAATGATACATTCAAGAATATCTTTGAACGAACTCACAAAATCTAAAGTAATTATTAATCGAAACGGAATGAACGATTTAGTCATTTGAATGAAGATTCTAAACAAATTATTCCTTCCTAACTATATCTGTTTCCAAATCCGTTAACAAAGATCATCAACAACTGATATAGATCGGGAATGAGTTATTTGTTTATAAAACAGCAACTGATATGTTCACCTGATCAACGATATAATGTATTCTTACAATAAACCCCTTTTTCAGAAATAGCTTGAAACAATTTACCAACCAGTGAGCATTAGAACATTACTATAAGAACGTGACACAATAGCTAAGTACCACACCATGCACAAGGTATATATATATATATATATATATATATATATATATATATATATATATATATATATATAAATCGCTTGTTAATTCTGGCAGTAAGGACTGCAGAGTAATGTTCCAGACAAAATTAAAATAAATAAAACTCTGGCGTGGACAAACGGTCAATACTGGGATTTCCTTTGATTTCCTGTAACTGCATAACCAATCCAGTAAAGTGCCACTTGGATTTGTTTTGTTCTCCTGTAACTGCACGACCCCTTTACTAATTGTGGTGACATGTTATCTACTGGCAAATCATGGCATGATGATCATGTTGACTTTTGCATCAAGTTTCTGAACTCTGCGTGCAAAATAACTGTGCAAGATACCATTTTCTTGGTTTGCAAGGATAATATTAAATCTCATATTGTTTTTGCTGAGATTATATATACTAGAGAAGAAACGGCTGAATTGTGAAACATTCGACTCTTTCTATTCACGTTCATTTATTATTCAAAATCGCATCGAATAATACTTTTACATAGATATATTAAGTCTTTCAATGTATGCTTAGATGGTTATTATTTTATATACATTTTTGATTGCTTCAAAAAAGCAAAAGAGAGATGAAAAATTCAAAATAATTGCATTCTTATTTAATTGCTTTTAATATCAAAGAGAATAATCTTTCTATACAGAATAACATCAAAATAACTTACATCGTATATCTGAGATTTGAATGTTTTCATTTATTTATTTTGATATCTTCAAAAGTGAAATAAAAATTAGTTGTTTACTTGCATACTAGAAATCTAGCCAGGACAATGCCGAGAAGTCGCAGGATTCACTGAATAGAGAATATGTACGAAAAAAAGCCGGAGGTATTCATACAAACTTTGACATGATGCTCCTTTCATAAAGTGTAGAGATTACTACAAACGATTACTGCTTCAGCAAAAGTATTGACCATACAAAAGTTTGAAAGACCAGTAAAATAAATATAGAATTAAATAGACAAAGGTTTATAAACAAAGTAGTCAGGTATCTAAGCTAGAACACTTTGAAACGCAAATGCCTTTCTGTCCTAGAAATGTTACCTTCTGCATATCTCATGATACGTTTGCCTGACTCCCACTATTCATGAACCATTAAATCTTGAAGACAAATTCTTCATATATGTAAAACGTACGATAGACATACTCTTTTATGTTTCGGGCTACCTAACGTTGGACCCCATCTTTTCACGCGATTCTAATTTAAGCAATTGTTATAGAGTTTATACCTGCGCTGATGCAAGAGAAATGGAGACCAGATCTTGTTTGGAAATATAGCAGACTAAGGCCCATAATATATGGCATATAAATCAAGACCAATTTGTGCCTTTGTATGAGCTCATCACGGTGTAAATGTAAAAGAGAGGAAATAACAGAATATTCACATCTTTGTTTGAATGTTCAGAGACATTTCTTGACAAGAAATTCTTAAACTTATAAATTTACCCAATGTGATCTGATTTAGGATGGTAATGCCCTGTTACATTGTCAAGAAGTATTATGTCAAAACAATGATTAATATCAGCTATCCTTAACTGAATTGTCCAACTTTTATGCTAGAATTCTGCACAAACAAGTGGAGAATTATAAGGTTTACTTACTTGAAAAACTCGTCAGGTGTTGTCACAATGTTCTTCTCAGGTGAGAATGTGGTCTCTACTGAGCTCGGTCCAGTTTTATACCATATTTTCGTTAGAATGCCCGGATGTAAATGTTCATGACCTATCCGAATCAGCAAGTTCGGTTTGGGATTGTTAGCCCTTGTTTGTGAAAGACTGAATCGTAGATTGCTTGACCATTAGTCATATTTCTTTCTCCGCAGTTTTCTCTTTTCAAATATACAGTTTGTTCTATTGCTTATTTTAACACGTATGATTTTACATTAGATATATAAACATGGCTACTCTAGTTAGGTACATTCAAGTTATATAAGTAAAATATATGCTAGGGTTATCTGTAACAAAAATAAGTGACAAACAATATATTCATTGTAAAATCATGCGATATGCTCTAGCTTTTGTTTTTTTATAAATCGGCTGAATATCTAGTAGAGTTTTAAATGCATAGTCTGTGCCGGAGTTTTATATGCATATTCAATGTTTGATTATAAATAATCAGTAAACGATAATCAAGTAATTTAAAAAAGAAAAACATTTAATCAATTTACCTAATCTGACAAGACGATCAACAACCTCGTTGACAACAAAATGCTATGCCAAGAAAAGTGTGAGCGGGACATTTTGGTTTTACATATTCTGGAACGAAATATCTCTTTATACTCACCATATATACAACCTCTAAACCTAATGCAGCTAGTACGTTGCATGCGATTCGTTTTTATGGAAGAATATATTTCGCATGAAGCTGAAGATCATTTACTATACTTGATATGTAACAAAATGTGTACCTTTTTAACAACATGTTTGAAAGAGTTTGTAAAATATAATTAATGCTCTTTTACCAGTGTTACAAAATACCGGTTTAAAGTCAAAGGAAAATGATGTTTGTTACGCTCTTATATAATTTAACTGATTGTATCATTCAGCTGGCGTTCTTTGTATTTTAGATTTTATATGCTTTCTTTCTTCAAGTAAATGAGTGATCGAACATTTGATTACAACCATAAGAAATGAAGAATAATGATCAAATGTCTGCTGATTATTGCAAACGTCTGATTTCGGCATAGCATAAAGGTCTTAATAACATGAAACGGACAGAAAAAGATAAATTCTTGGTATGAGCCACCATTGTCTCTTGACTTCAAATTCGTGATTCAACCTCACATTCGATATTTACAAACGTGATTAACGTCAACAATCTACAGTGATTAGGGGTGAAACGGAAGGTGTTGTCCTACCATTTAATATTAAAACTTCGATGTGACACATGTCCAGAGTTCGCGACATTTACTCGCGGTCATATGATTTGTAAATGATGCAATTTGTATGTCATATATACGAGGACTTTTCATCGCGAGTCATCATTTAATGTCACAAATATAACTTGTGACAGTTAATGGTATTTTTGTTGTTTATAGGAGCTTACAACCTGTATCATTGCCTGTCAAGTCTACATATTAGATTGAAATCGGTGATGCCCAAGAAAAGGAGAAAGTTTAGATCTAGTCAGATATGTATACCTAATGAGTCACATATTTCATCTACTAACTGGAATCTTTACTATACTTGAGATAACTTAATGAAGATCAGAATGTTGGTGTCTGCCCCATTTATACCGTTTTCTGCCATTAGTGACCTTTCTTGAGAACAAAGAAATAACTGTAAATGCTAATGGTAGTCCTGGTACATCTAATACATCAATAGTCGAGGCTTAAACAGGTATTTGGTGCTGACCTGGTGTTCTCTTTTTATCTGCTGAGTAAATCATTTGTTTTTAGTGAGAGAACACACTAATGATTTGACCAGACTTGCAGTCATTTACAGAATTGTAAGTCTTTTGATGCGCAAATAATCTGGATACATCTAGTATTTCTGTCCAAGTGTCTGAAATTATTACATAAATTCTCTCTCTCTCTCTCTCTCTCTCTCTCTCTCTCTCTCTCTCTCTCTCTCTCTCTCTCTCTCTCTCTCTCTCTCTCTCTCTCTCTCTCTCTCTCTCCAACAACAATTTACAAGTTGACACTTTGTTATTTTGTAACAACGTACAAATGTTTAATCTCCAATTATCTACATTCCAGAATGTATCATACACCCGTGACTAGAATAAACAATTTGTAATTCAGTCGATGTCATGGAAAGGCCGTCAGTGTTTGTTTTCCTAATATCGTTAATGCTGCTTTCATCGCAATAATGAAACATTCAGAGTGTCTGCCTTGCATACAAGATCTCGGATGACATTACTTGCAATGAATAGTATATATATATATATATATATATATATATATATATATATATATATATATATATATATATATATATATATATATATATATATATATACATAATCTCTACATAATCTAAGTATATTTTCTTATGAATGACCCAGTATTATGAATTATGAAAAGATACGATATATGTTATACGTATCCATATATTTTATACGTATCCATCTACACACCTGTTTTGTGAGATCAAATATTTACTGCTCTTGCTTAGAGACCCATGTGTACGTATAATATATATATATATATATATATATATATATATATATATATATATATATATATATATATATATATATATGAGTGTGTAAGAGTGAGAAAAAGGGCGAAATTCGAGCTAAATAAATAATTTGTCAAGTTTAAACCCACTTTGAATATAACGACACACGCTTTAATTAACAACTGTTGGAATGCAACAGATTGTATTCACTAGAGGCAATTTACAAGAAGAGCTAAAGTGATAATAAGATGTACATATACATTCGACGTCCGGGGTTGGTGCAATTTACACAGCCAAACTGTATATTTTGACTTATTTGGAAGTTGTGAAGAAAGGATGGAAAACCCAGTATAGCAAGAGATCAACGTCATCTATTGGATTGGATCAAGAATACCACGTCAAAGCTCAACATACGTGATTGTAATTACAATAAATACATCCAGATACATAGGACAGCGATGTTAACTAAGATAATTCACTCATATGCAAATATAACTATGGGCGAAATTAGAAGGACATCGTCTGGACACATTAACCCAAAATCCTTACCGGTTGATACTTTCCACTGAAGAGGTAGAAATTAAATGTTATAACTTAAGAAACAAGATAGTCGCCATTATTATGCACAAATTAAAATTAAGTTTTGTATCCCTGGCATGTCATTTTCTTCAATGGAGTCTTGAAATTTTGTATCCATTATATCACATTAGAATGTTTTCTATCGCTTTTAGGTAGTCTGCTAATCGCAATGAAACGATGCCATCTTGTATATTTGTATTGTGTTATTTAGTGTATCATTTGTAACCATCGGGAAATGACTTATATCACATTCTATTGCAGTTTTTTAGCGACAACTTTAAAGCCTTATATTTATTGTGAGACATAATCATCACCACTAAGTCTTCCCTTGTGTATCAAAATATACACTGTCTTTCAGGCCTTAATGTAAAACACGGCACAACGTTAATGCAACGACACATATAGAGGCAACACATATTAAAATAAGCAAACGTTATCTAACATTCAACTAACAATATAAATTAAAAAAAGAATATACCTTTAGTTAGAAGTATTGCAAAATCTGAATTTTCTTCATTCTAATATTAATTACAATGATAAATCTTGGCCTAAATTTCAGAGGAAATATCCACGCATTTTAATGAAGTTTATATATGATGTATTGCATCTTTATAACGATATAATTGATATAAATAGTATTAGATACAATTAGTTTGCTACATTTATATGATAATCAGCGTTTCATTGTTGCATATGTGTAATAAAATTAAATTGTCTAATACATATATTAAATATCTGGTTTCTAGTCGTTTTGAACAATAGTTTGGGTTTGAGTTTAACGTAATGGTGTAAGTGTATGTTTACGTGTTTTTTGTGTATATGCTTATTTGATTTGCAGATAAATGTGTCTGTACTTGTACGTAGCTTATAATTTATGTTTTTCATTATCTGGAGATGGCTTTGACATGATTGTATGGGCTTATTGAATATATTTGACATATCTATCATATGGTGTAAATTCCAACAAAATAAACCTAATACACATAAATATGAAGAAAAAAATATATATATTTCATTGATTGGCATGAAAATGGATATTTATCTATCCTCAGCACATATTATAAAACTATTCACTTGTTCGACATCCACATGCATGTTCTTAATTTTGCAACAACGAATTTTGTCATTCTCTTAGACTATAATATCTACCCTTCTCTGGTACAAAACAATTCATATTTACATTATTGCACTGTTCTCATATAATGTTTGTACGTTTCGGAATGTTTGTTTGTGTTTTTAAGATTTTTATTTACATGAAGTATCGTTTTTCTTTTTGTGTTGGTTTGGAATTTGCTTTGTTTATCTTTTAGATGGGTTTGCGTTTTCTCTTTCTTGTGTTGTGCTTGGTTTTGGGCAACTATTGTTTTGCTTGATTATAAATATAACTGCAGTTGTGACAGTTATAAATCATTATAAAGATACAGTTATGTTAACTAGTGTTAGTACAAGTAAGTAATAACTATCATAACCATCATGGTCTTTCTCTTCTCATAGGTTTAGTGAGTGTCAGGTGCGTTGTGAATGATCTGATTACTGACTCATAAGCCATGAGGTCAATTATATGTCAAAGAGTAAGTTAAGTTTAAAGGTACCAACACAAGTTTAGTTAGGGTCTATACATATAAAACGATAAAACTTGGAAAGAGAAACATGACAGAAAGATAGGAGAGTGATCGCAACAGCTCAGATAAATGTTGGAAATTCTAGATCATTATGCACTCTTGGGTTTACAACGATGGTCTTCCCTAAGATGGCCAGTTGACGTTTTTATGTTTGAGCAAACTTACCTCATGCAAAAGATAGACGATCCCCTCGACATTACCTGGGCTGAAGAGTGTTTCCACCAGCAGCAGAGAGGGTGAACCCTACAACCTTATAGAGGCGTCGATTCGATGATCTGAGGCTTCTACCAAATAGTAAAAAAAATGGCGTCTATTCGATAAAATAAGATTTCCTTATATACGCCAACGTCGTTGTCATCCACCCTCTCTGCTGCTACAGGTTAACCGAATATTTGATCCAGTCTTTAGGACGAAAATCATTTATGATTTCACAAACAAACTAATCGCTAACACCTCATCTTGTAGATCAATCAAATTATTTGACTGGTCGGTGAGTCGGAAATTAATTCTCGTTAACGAATTATTATGGCATCGCATGTAGACAGGATTAATTGGGTTTTCAATAATTAGGAATCCTGGAGGAGCTGTTGATGCAAACGAATAAAGAATATATCCCTGCTGAGCTTGATTTAATTGCTCTAGATTAATTTGATAGATTCCTTCAATTGCATCACATACTAAATTGAGCGCAATCACCGTTGAAATATTCACATTGTGTGGGGCAATATGCCTACCGCCACCATCTGGATCATTATTTTACCTGAGGACAGTTGAATCTGGTTTTTGTAATATCGCGATAATCTTAACAAGTTTTGCTAGTTCATCAACGTTATATCCGGGAAACTTGAAATTATGCAGATCGGTCTCGGTGATATTGTAATCGGTTAGGAATCGTTGTTTATTGTCGCTGTTGTCATTAATTATTGTTTGAATAATTAGTTCATAGATATATTCCATGTCAGATATAAGTTGATTTATTATTTCAACGTGTTTTTGCAATTTTGTTTTCCGTAGTTGTTCTAGTTGTGTTTCATATAATTGTTTAATTTCATTAAAATAACCACGGATGTCAGTTAGCGTAAATGAAATAGTAACAGATGAGTCGGCTGTTCTTTTAATGATAAAATCCCATTGCAATGTGTCTTTGTTGGTAAATATAAATCTATTGCCGATTCTTCCTTTTCTTATATCAGTTAAATTATCTCGATAACTGGGATTGATTTCATGATATGATTTTACGTCCGTGGTTAAGTCGGCGGTGGATTTCTCCGGTGGTTTTTCGGGCCATCCTAACACTGTTCTTAACGAGCTGTTATAGATATCTACAATGTATCCCTCTGTGCTTATTTCGATCGACGACGAGAGCGTCGGTTCATGAAGTTTAATAGCTATTTTTGATTCTTTTTCAGTAATTGATTTTATTCTACGCTGAATTTCAGGATCGATTTGCTCAATTTGGTACGATCCGGTTGGTAACGAAACAGTTTCCCACGCTGGAGTACCATCGGGTTTATTCTTATACGAGAACACCAGTGCGTTATTGGGTTGCTGACCACCAAATGCAACCGATCTGATATTAGGCCAGCTATGATATACTCGTAATTTTGCCAGCGCTATCTCACGCACTGGAATCGGAAAAGGGAAGTTCACACTAAATTCAGGATTTGTTGATGTTATTGATATCATGCTTGTTCGTATCGGAGTGGTATTCTCCGCGATTCGTTGAAGCAGTTGCAGTTCGTTGAATTGTAGTGAAATTATTGTTAACGCTGTCTTCAATTTCCAATTTCAACATCGCGGAGTTATACAACTGGGTCATCGTGGAAAATTCAACATCGGATATGAACGAATTATCTATCGACAGCGAGATCAACTCGGATAATTTCGAGTACGCGTCAAATACCACCCGGTACCGAGCTGTATAATCACTGAGTTTTTTCTGAGAACACGATGATAACTTTTTAGTTATCGCGGTGGCGACTGCAGTAATTGTTGTTGCCGCGGAGATAGCAATTGGAACTGCAATCGGAGCCATCATGGTCACCGTCGACATAATAACCCCAGCGCTGGCCATCACACCGGACACCGAGTACACGGTGATGTCGATGACTGCTACGCTGCGTCGGTATTTTTTCATTTTTTCACGATAACGCTCAGAAAGTGATTTCAAGTTCGCGGAAAACTCTTTCACGGTGTTGAATCGATATTGCGATGACGGCGTCATCTGCGATTGTGATACCGCTGACTCCGTCAACGGGACTATTGATTTCGTTGACTCCGTCAATGATGTCATTGTTATTTTAAACCCGCTAGTGTTTTCAATAATTCATCATCGTCAGGGTAGTAGATCAGGGGGATGTCTACTTCACCTACGAGTTCTAAACACCAGGTTATATGTTTTCTAATGGTGTTATTAACCGCGATAATCTCAAATTCTTCTTCTCCCCCCGCGATAATTACTGTCGCGGTGCCACCAAAGTAGGTTTTACCTTTCACGATGATATCAAATTGTTTGTTAGAGATTAACGTCATCCTGTAGATACCATGGGGCCACTTCACGTTAGTGACTTTCAATTTAGCATTAGAGTTTTTTACCCAATCAAAGGTCCCATGATCAACCGTATACACGATATTTTTAACGCCTATGTCTAGATGCGGAATTTTTACCTTTTCAAAATCTTCTCGTAGTTTAGCAATATCGTCGATGACGTCGAGATAGGTTTTTTTGATTTCGGTATCTTTCATTATCGTTCTATCGCGTCTTTCGAAAAATAAAGTCAAAAGGAGGTCAATTTTCAAATCTTTTTGGGTGGCATAATACCTGCTGAGTTGAGAATATGTCGTCGTGATATTATGGCTTTCAGAACCCTCAAAGAAATTTTTAACCATTTCGTTTGTGAACTTTTGTTCTTCAAGCGCGTACTTAATTTTATTGAGGTTTGGGGTTATCAACGTGTCGAGATTACTCGGTATGATAGGGCCAAAGAACCTAACAACGGCATCATTGATTGGTTTTTGTATCAGATCGAATTTAAGGTCTATTCTATTAACATCGTTGATGACTTCGATATAGGTTTTTACGATTCCGCTTTTTTTATTATTTTTTTATCATGGCCTATAAAAAATGAATTAACAAGGTCGTTAAATCCAGAATCTGTTTGGACGACATAATGCCCAACGATACGACTATATGTCGTATCGACGCTGTTACTTTCAGAACCTTTAAAGAAATTTTTAACAAACTCGTTGGTGAGTTTTTGTTCGTCAATAGCGCTTTTGACTTCAGCGAGGGTTGGGCCTGTCAACGATGTTGTTTCAGATTCACGTGTTCTCCCCAAAAATTTATCCACGATGGTATTAAGTGTTGCTTGTCTCACCATAAAACTAATAATATCTTTGAGAGTCATCGTAGATGTAGCTGGGACACCAAAGAAATTATTAGTGACGTAGGCATTGTGAGTATGCCTGATAATAAACTCGCTAATTTCAGCGAGAGTCGAGTCTGCCACAGGTGGGGATCCAAAAAACTTACTAACTACGTCGTTTGTGAGTTTTTGTACCTTCTCAAAATCTTCGCTTAGTTTAAAAATCTCGAGATAATTTGCCTTGATTTCTGAAGCAGTCATCATCCTTCCAGCTTCCTTGTTAGCGAAAAATGAATTCAACAAGTCTTTAATTTCAGCTAGAACCATGCCAACCACAAGCGGGGTTCCAAAGAATTTATGTACGACATTTTTGCGAAAACTATTATAACCTCGTATCAGATCATTCAGCTCACGTTCGTTGGTAGCAATCTCGTTGCCGTGGGTGGTAATCTTGTTGTCATGGGTAGCAATCGCGTCGGTGATCGTAGACACAAGTGCACCTGGTTTAAGTCGTCCACCGCTGGAATACAGCGCAATAGAGTTTTCAGCGGCGTCGTGTTGTCGTTTTAAAATGTCATCCAATGACACATTACTGCTTTTCAATTTACCCTGGTGATCTTGAAATACAACTATTTCGTTCGGGTCAACATCTACTAAATTTAACGTCTCAGCGATTTCATTTTTAATTATTTTTTTTACATCCTCGATAGAACCCGCAGATGTTTTCGCGGTGGGTTCCGACATTGACAGAGATTGTCCCCAAATATTATTCATTATTGTAAAGATTCTAGTATTTTCAATTTATTGATTCTCCTTGTAATTTCCCACTCGTGTATTTATTTACAACCAGATGAGGTGGTTTCTGTGACGATGAAATCTCCGCTAGGACATTTAATACTTCACGGCCGCATATCGGTTGATCATTTAATTGTTGTGTTGGCAGCGTGGAATAAAAAATCGGAAACTCTTTGAGTTTCATCTGAGAATTTATATACCGCATAAACTCGCTTGGCGGAGCTAACCCATATGAATCGAAATAGACAATCCCACGTGGATCAATCGCGTATGCAACCCAGTGAGTTCCCGATCCGCTGCTGTTATCAAGATTGATGATACCGGTTTCAACACGTTTAGGTTTTCTCGGTAATTGATCTCTCATAAAAACCCCTCTGAAGTTTTTTATCGCTAGTTTTTTTAGCAGCATCAATTAAATCAAAATTAGACATAGGGAGAATTGGGCTGGAAATCGAAGATTTCTGAATTAATAAACCGTTCCTGGTATTCTTAGGCCGGATCCGTTCACGGATCTCCAGCTGTACCATGAATACGGGGTTCCTGGTAGTCTTAGACCCAATCCGTTCACGGATCGTCCCTTTTTTTTATATACTTTCCCAGTTGCCTTTTTCAACGCCATCCCTGCCGCGGTCCCAACGGCTCCCAACGCTGCCGCTTTCGCCACTGCTGGGGCAGCAGCTGAAATCAATGCTGGTATTGCAGCTAACAATGAAAATATACCACCTGATTTTATCATGTTCGCGACTGCAGCCTTTGAAAATACAATTTGAACCCCTTTCTTATTCTTTAGCGCATCATTGAAATGTTTTATTTGACGATCCGTCAGTGATATTTTATGTGTACCGCCGGACATCTGCGCTGGTTTTAACGTTATTGTTGTTCCACATTCTTTAGCGGATTTTGATCGCAATTTCTTGACCTGACCATCAGTCAGCTTGACACTAACAACACTATATGTCATTTTATTGTAAAACACATTTATGCTTTCAATTGATCTAATTGGAAACTCTTCAAGTTTCATTTACATATTTTTGGAAAAATCCGAAGGATTTTCAATCATAGATTTTCCACTGGTGCATCAACTACTCTCATTCGTCCACCAACCCCTTCTAACAACATTGATTTATCACTGAGAATGACAGCAATCGCTCTATAATTAACGCCACCAGGAGCTATACGAGCTCTGAAGTGTATATCAACGACGGATTGCCTTGTTAAATCAAGATGTTCCAGCGAAAAGTAATAAATCGGATACAAGTTCTTAAAATCAAGTTGCGATATTTGTAAACCAGTATCAACATTTTGATCACGACCCATATATGACAGCATCCGATAATACACACGTGCTATGTGGTTAGTGTCGTAATCAAGCTGAATATCCTCAGATGGTTCTTGTTGTCCGTTTATTCTCAGTGAAACCTCCTTGACTCCTAACCGATCAAATATCATATGACTGCGTTCTTGGGAGCCTAATCGATCCCGATTCTGCAGCGCTATAAATATATGACGTGGAGCTGAAACGCCTTGTTTTGATGCCAGGTGCCATGTAAATGTATCAGCAACATTATCCTCTTTGGCATCAGTTGTTGTTGTTAGCCAGCTTATCAATGATTTGCCACCTGTGTCCATAAATGAAAGTAGCCGCTCTTCCGTGGTAATTGATGGGGTCATTACTGGCATCCACAATACTATTTTACTCAAAACAACTTTACCATCAGTGGCACCAGTACGCCAAATAGCATCATTGTCATTGCCTTTTCGCACTAACGCGATTGTGTATTTGGCTCCATAGATGACTTTTCTGACATTTCTGCAGAATCCAAATATGTGATGGAGTGGAATCGCACATGAGAAATATCGCTGCTGTCCTTGCAATGCTCCTTTTCGTGTTGCAAATCCTAAATTGAAATTACCATTAACGCCTCCGAGAATATCAAACGCAGCTCCTGATCTAGCTCGACGTTCTGGATTAGCTGCTTATTGTTGATCTGTTTCTGCAGTACCTTGTGCTGTTAACACTTTAATGTATTGAAGGTGGTCAGCGTTATCAGTAGTATCTTTTGCAAACATCATAGACGGACCAGCCGATCTTGTATAATCATCAGAATATCTTGCTAGCCCGATTATTGTTGTTGCAACATCAACTTTACGGTCTATTGATTCAATTTCTTTTCCATCAATGAGATATCTTGCACTTTCAAATAGCGCCATGATGCCATTATTAACAAAACCGACTCGGACATTTGCGTTATCTGCATATGGGGTATCAGCTGCAACATTTGTTACGAGTTTTCCATCGATTTCAATAAATGCTTCACATGGCAAAAAGTATTTACTGGTATCTTGAACTTGTAGTTCAATTCGCGATCGTAGGTCGGGTTGTATTGCATGATAGGAATAGTATTGATAATCGCGGACGGAATCGTCCTTGCCCACTTTGGCTTCCATATCAAGCGCGGGATCAGCTGTTCGTTTAAACATTGTTATTATTATTTAGTGCTTTCAATTGTGAAACTCGAAGAGTTTAACGCTAGCGTTTTAACTCTTTATAATCATCGTCGTTGAAAATTCTTCGAATTTCGTTTTCGTTTCAAACCGCTTCCTGCTATTGCGTTCATGATAGCGCTATCTGTTACCGGTGGCGACGGAGTCACCGAAGCAGCCACTATTGACGAAGTCAATTGCGCTAGTTTTTCATTTACTGCGTTATTTATAATTTTACTAACACTTGCAGGCATTTCCGCTGTAGACGGTAACGGTTTCTTTTTTCGTAAATCACTTCGTGATTTTACTAATGATGTTATTTTATTCTTCGCAGCTGAAAACGCTTTTCCGGCGAGATCTTCGATTTCGCTAATTCCCTTATCACGAATTACATCAATGGCTTTCATTGATAATTGTTTAGCTAACGGCGCCACCTTGGGAGCCATTCTTGTAAATAACCCCGCAATGGTATTGCAGAAACCGTCTCCGTAATATGCTCTATAAACAGGCAATCGTGAGTTCACCACGTAGACGCTTACGGGTTTATCATGGTTGTAGTGTATGATCATTATTTGAAATTGTAAACAATTTTTCAATTGTAAAACAATTAATCACTATGATACCCACTTTCCACTAACTCGCAAATGAAATCTCGATATGTTTTGATATCCATGATACCGCCTTGAAATAACCGCCTGCAGATATCAGCTGCTTCATTAATTATTTCCGGTGAGTTATTTCCAGCTCGGAACCCTCCTACAAGAACTTCTAATCGTGATATATCACTGAGAACACTACCAGGACAGAAACTCTTTGAGTTTCCAATTCCACTGGAATCTTGCAATCCACTTCCGCTATAATCAGGTGCTTCCTCTAGTTTTTCTAAATCGGTTTCTTGTAAATAATCAATAGCATCATTATAATCAACAGGTGGTAGTTGTTGTTGTTTAGGAGAAAAAGATATTTTCTTTGCAGGTTGTTGTCGCCGTCTCTGCAGTCTTTGTGGTTTTCTTTGTGATTTTTGTTCTTCATATTGCTTATACACGTTACCCATCGCATTGATATATTCAATGTATGATGCACTATCTGTCTTAATTTGACTTTTTTCAGTTTTAATTTTGTAAAATATATCAGCCCAATGTTGTATACCTCTTACATACTTGTGCTGTTCTGGTTTTAACATTTTTTTTCTGTTTTCATACGTCATAACAACAAGTGCAGGAAACTCTGTAGGGTCAGTCTTATCAATTGTTGCTAACCCTTCTTCATTAAATCGCGCGCGTAATTCATCTACTATTTTATCATCGGTCTTTTTCGGACCAGGTGGGTTTTTTTTGTAACAACGCTGATGTCTTTTCAGTTTCCGCTGCTATCTTTTCAAGCACACCAAGAACAGGCACTTCTTGTCGCTTGCCTTCCTCAGGAATATCCCCAAATATTGCTCGTTCAGTTGCTGTTTTCACATCGCTGGTCGCCTTAGTTACCGGGGCGAACAGTTGTTCACTTGACACAGAAAAGTCAGTCTGCGCTTGTTGTCTTTGTTGAAGTTTCTCATGAACTCTGTCTCGAAACGGTATAAACTTTTTAATTGCTGCTAGCCGCTCTCGGGCTAATCTAGTTGTAAGCGATTCACCTACCATATATTGTTTGTGAACTAATTTTTCAAATGGGTTTCCATCACAATTAAAAGCTTAGTTATTAAATAAAATGTACCATCAAGCTAACGTATCCATCTCTGACAGGGTTAAACTGTACGATGCCATCCGCGAGTGTTTCAGAAATAACATCACTGGGGGTTTCAGAATTGTAATATCTGAGAACGGCGATGAACGATTTGTGTTAACGACGCGGCAACAACAACAACTACGTGAAAATGGAGGCGTCGCGGTAATTACTTGCTATCACAACCAGATCATCCATTATGCACATAACTGCATAAGCAGGCCCAAACTGCTGATTATCCTTTCAGGAGTGTTACAAAAAACGCTAAAAAAAATTTTTTAAATTATTTACTGAAAGTCTATCACTCACGTGGTTAGGATACTGGTTTTTCCTCGTTTAACATTTTTTTAAGATCACGAACCTTAGAACTAATTTCAGCTCGTTTTTGATACTCTTGGCCGAGCTTTTGACGTATTGCTTCAACGGTGCTAAATAGCGTTATAAATACATCAATATCGTTACCGTACAAACAAGCATAGATGGACTTTTGAATTCCTTTCACGAGTCTGTACATTTTAGGTAAAACATAACGACCCTTACTAGACTGATACTCAATATCTTCATATTCTGAGGTAATCTTGTCAGCGTCGAGACCTTCAGATAATACTACCCCGTTATTTTTTTAAATTAAAATTTCAGCAATTATAGCATTTATATCTTTGATATGCTTGAGATAAATTATGAGCGGTTATTCATTCATGAGTCCCTTATTCAGGCCTTTGTGTCTTTGCTAGGGTCTTTTCTTTTGGCTATCCATTTCGGATGCCTTTTTCTTTCGGCTATTCATTCCAGATGCCTTTTTCTTTTGGCTATCCATTCCAGATGCCCTTTTGTGACCCTAACACCGTTTCTATTAGCCGGTAGCCCATTCTGTGCTACCCTGTGGGGTTCCTCATGTGAATGTAGAGCTTTTGCATCAATTTATACCATTTATTTTACATCCAATTTTACTTTGACAAACACATAATCTCCGCCGAGGGGTCTAACTCAGCAAAGGCTGAATTAGATCTCTCAAAAGGTATATGTTTATTGGATGTTATGTGGTGTGGGCGTGGTAAACCAAACCAACATGGCGACCCATGAAATCAAATTCATGGTTGCATGAGTTGGAAAAAACACCAACCCACGCTACCGAGAATGCGATAGCATGAGTTACAATGTTGGTTTGGCTGAGGGGGTCCGCCCACCCCCACCCCCAATTAATAGAAAAAACATCTTCCGTTTCGCCATCAAATAATGTATCTGCTATGGGGACCGAACACGTAGTAGTTGATAGCTATGTTTACAAGACAAACACGCTACCATTACGCCACGGAGCTGTCATACAGAATAGAGATTTTTTAATATATATATCTATTAAGAGATTTTTAAAATAGACAATTTTACTATCGTATTTAAGAAAACGAATAATAATTTAACTGTTGTAACTATCCAGAAAACATAAAATCGGAGCAGTTTAAAATATAATGTAACTATCAGTGACTAGACAAATAAATTATCGATTAGATCACAAAGAGCTGTATACAGGAATTTTAACCACGCCCACCTACTTCAATGAATAGAAACCACTCGCGATGTACATATGGTTCTTATCGGAAAGATGTGCATTTGCTTTTATTTTCCCGCGTGGTTTTTATCCTGCACTCAGTGTAGCCAAGTGACAATAAAACGTTTTAGAAATTGCTAAAAAAATAAAATTCTACCGAAACTATGTACAGTCACGTGCGCGCCTAGTTAACAGACGACAAATTTCTTTGACGTCATAATACAACGGAACTTAGTGAGTTGCGGCGGATTTGTCCATGGGGATTTATCTCCCTTGAATAGTTTCAGGTGTATAAGAATTTTATTTTATGACTATTTTTTTTCGACAGAGCAGTTTTAATTATATTTTCTGCAACAAATCGTATTGAAGTCCCGCAAATGTCAAAGTATCTACTGGCTTCATTTATCGACTAAAAGCTTCTCTCTTGATTATTTTCTAAATCAAACGATTTGATCCCCTAGGGCGTTTTGCATGTTTGCCAGTTCCACCTAATTTTGCATTCCGACTTTGTGAGACGGCTCGAAGATTCACAAGACAATTATCAGTCTTTACGCCATTTATGTGATCAATCACAAGGCCATCTTCGACTAATCCGTAAAATGCTTCATAGATGGCTCTGTGACAGAGATACTTCTTCCTCCCAGCTGAAAATTTCAAATACCCCATATTATTCAGATACCCAACCGGTTCTTTTAGTCTGCAGTGCCTGACAACACCATCACGGGATGCTTCGTAATTAACAAGCACTGGGTGAGGTCTGAAATCTTGGCTCATTTGTATAATAATACTATTTGTCTAATTTATTATTTGCTTTAATTATAAGTCTATCAATGTAGTCTTGAGGGGTTTTGATGATTTTGTCCTTGATTTTATCAAGGTCGTTAGGGTCAATGATTCGTTTGTCATAATAGCGTTTTAGTTCCCTGTATCGTTTACCGCCGCAACTGAGACACAACTGCGATTTTCCCCTTACCCCAGCCCCACATTGGAGGCATGGGAGAGGACCAAAACTTCCTCGCCGAACGCTTTGTAAATGATGCCCACAGAATTCGCTTCTGCATGATTTGTTACACGGGGTTGTTGATCCAATCATAAGCCACTTGCAGTGATTCATTATACTATATTTTTCTATTTAAATACTTGTTTTAATTATAATATGGAAGAGTTCAAGAGATTATCGAAAATCGAACCTTGGAAAAATGCTAAATTCAATCTTGATAGAGTCTCTGATACACCAAAACGTCTAATCTGTGACAGAACTATACTAAGTAAAATCAAGGATTGTTTTAATGAATTCTACCGAGACGGTGCAGCATACTGTTGGTCGACATTTCGAATTATACACGAGGATGTCAATGTACCTAACATCGATGCTACCATGAATGATGAAAGAGCAGCTGAGATCATTTCACACCTTGGCGGGAAATCCAAGGGTAAATTGCAAAGCAATTCCCAACGGAAGAATTTTTTCAGAATAAAATTCATTATCGAAGTCGAAGGTAAATGGATTATCAAGGATAAATTTCAACCAATCCTCAAGGATAAAAAAACTGTCATTGTGAGTAGAGATTCCAAACCAGGAATTCTAACTGGAATCGACAAACCATACTACGAGAGATCTTATCCTGTAACAGCAATCGTTTATGGGATATATCCGTTAAATGATAAACCCGATATCGCAAAACTAGCTCCTATGAAATATTCTAGTTCACTGAATTGTGTAGCAACACGGGTAATGGAACACTTCACAAATGCATCCCGAGGAAATAAACTAACTGATCTGCGACGTAGGAAAATAACCGAATGGGAACTGACAGTGAAACAGCACGGTGCAAAGATTTCTGATATAGCTAAATTAGAAACATCATTAAGATTCCCAATATCAGTAATGACGATAACCGGAGAAGTTTTATACGAACCGAAATATAACAAAAATGGAGCTCCAATACAAATTATTGATCATAACGAACACGCGTGGACACCTGCAGTAACAATATTTCCACGAGATAGAACCGTGAGATATATCCCCCCGGAATTTTCCGGGGAGTTCGTCGGAGATGTTTTTTATAATGAGAAATTATTCGATGCTATTCATGCGTTGTGTAAAGATGATCCTGTGTCAGTGTGGTTACTTAGAAGTGATGAAGATCCCGAAATAGGATTTGATCAATTTGTAAGACCAAATGGTGAATTATATCACGTTAAAGAATTAGATAACAGAATGAGAAAAATCGCTAATGATTTTTCACCGGAGAGTTTCCATGAAAAACTACTCACGGATAGTTTTACTATTCCATCAGTGGTAGCTCACTTCGCAAGAGAAAAAAACTCGTGGCGTCCAACACGAAGTGATTTTCTCGAAGATGTTAAATTGAGTTGCGTCGAATTTTGTCATGGAGGACTGTGGAATACAAAATACCATCGTGATGGTATGATTTCAATTGATATAGCTGCGTGTTATCCAGGGAGTTTTCTAGGATATGGAGAAGCCGCTGAGTACTTTAAACGATTTGGACACCCCACGCATGAAATGACTCGTGTTGCGATTAATGGGCCATTACCTGATTTTGATTTAACCGGATTCGCTCGTGTGATATCATTTGAACTCGCTACAGGGTTACATCCGTGTAGTTATGTTTGGCTTGGTAGACATATATCTGAAAAGGCCTGGATGCCAATAGTGTTGCTACGATATATGATTGATTGTGAGATGTTACAATCGTTGATTGTTTCCGAAGCTCAGAAAGAAGTTTGGCTACCACAACCCGATTTAGATCGTATAATTAGCGAACAGCGAAAACAATTTCCAGATGGAAATTCTTCGAATTTCAAAGAGGAAGAAGTCATGAATCGGTCTAAAAAGTTATTTGAAATTAAAAAAGAACAAGCAAAAGATTTTGGACGAAGAATAATCGGTAAATTTACCCAGGGTGGAAGATACGACAATGCAAAATATTCCTCGCGGTTGATCATAGACATCGCTGAATACGATTTTATTGTAGCGGATTTAACGAAACAGGGAAAACTTGTAACCCGTAAGGATGCTTTTCTATCCAATGGTGAGAAATTGGGTACGGTTGTTACCTATTGTGATGGATATATTAAACAATATACGCATTTGAGAAGTTCTATGCTAGCCTATGCTTGTATTAATCTATTTTCGATGACAAATAGATTTCCAGATACCGCGGTTAGAGTAGCTACTGATTCTATTTATATCCACGAGAAATACAAATCAGATGTAGCTAAATTCACAGATCCCGAGGAAAACTGGGGACGTTGGCGATTTAAAAAGGAAAAACTACATGAGTATTGTGAATCGGCAGATGTTACCATGGATGAAAAGTACTTAAAGTGTGATAAGATTCAATCAGAATTTTCTAATACACCACCGGTATCTGATCCGATATGTAGATACAAGACAGTTTATTTAAACGGTTGTGGTGGGTCAGGAAAGACAACTCGTGCAATTGAATTATATCGTCGGTCAAATATGATTGTGTTAACACCGACTCACAGACTCGCCAGAGAGATGATACAGCGAGGGGTAAATGCCTGTACTTATCACAGTTTCTTTCGATGGAAAGGCGATGAATGGACCCCAGATCGAATGGGCGATAAATTCATTCCTGAAATCATAATTTGGGATGAAATATGCACGGTATCGTTGAGAGTATTACAAACATTTCTCGAATGGTTGTTAAACAAAAACACAAAAGTCGTCATGTGCGGTGATCACAGCCAACCACCACCATTTGTCGGTGCATCTCCACATGAATGGCTAAAGGGTTTTGTTGACTACTATGAAGAAATTACTACTGATTATAGATCACTTGATGAACAATTACGCGAGTTCAAAGCACTGATTAGATTACAGCCGGATAAAATCCAATGTGAAATAGCGCGTGAAATAATTTCAGAAACTCCCATGAATGATTTTTGGGAAACGTGGAGACCAAATGATTTGATAGTAGCAAGTAGAAAAATAGTCAGAGACACACTTCAGATGAAGTTATTTGAAACGCATAAAGAAAAATTTGCAACACTTCCAGTACCGTTGTGTTATAGGCCTTCGGATACACGAAAGCAGAATATTGAAGTTGATATTCCAGGGAAGAGTGAAAAGCAGATTCTCGTGTTAAATGATATTGTGCTGGTTGATATCAGCGTCGTTGAAGATGCATTGCGTGCTAATAAATCCCCGTGGACGCTAGTATACGCAGCGACGATACATTCTTCACAGGGATTGACTATATCGGATACAATTGTTTGGATGGTGGATAATCACTTCGAATGGTCGAATTTGGTCTATCTTGCAGTATCCAGAGTACGAAGAATAAATCAACTTCGAAGAGTTGTCCTGACAGAGTCAGGCGATGATGAAATCATTGGTGACACTACAATGGATGATGCTAGCATCATTAATAAAAAACTCTCCGGTTATAAACAACAGGATAAAAAAAATAATAGAGAATTTGACATTGATGCTAAATTAATAATTACGCTGAAACAACAACAGAATAATCACTGCGCGAGTTGCAATTGTATAATGCGTTGGCAGTATTCGGATAAAGATCCTCACCAATTTACCGTAGACAAAAAGAATAGCAGCATTGGTCATACCAACGATAATGTTATGCTGACTTGTCTTTAGTGCAACAGACGAAGGGGTGCTAGTTAAGACCATGAGGTGGCAATTGAGTATCGTCAGGAATCACTTGTAATTGTTCGCGTGTAAAAACCCGCTGAGGGGCAGTTGAATCTAGTTTATAGATTGCTGGTCTACCAGTTGATCGTGTTATAGTAGATATCTTGTGTGCAGTAACACTCCAAATAGGATCAGTAGCCCTTTTTCTGCCACCTTCAAGCTCTCCTGATTCGTATAAATATCTCACAGTGACATTACTACCAAGAATTGGTTCTTTGAAATCTTTTTGTGAAATTCCTTGGATTTCCATTTTTGGTATGGACGCTTTCTTAATCGCGTTGACAGGTTTCATGTTAATTGTTCGAGTAATCTCGTTATTGAGCGCGGTAATCACAGCTGGCAATCTCTTAACCCATTCACGGGATCTTTTATCCTGAATAAACTCCTTCGCGTATTGATATCCAAATAACCGCTCAGCAAGAGTCCGATTAAATCGTTCAACAATTGCCTGATCGCGATGTAGCGCAGTATGCCCTCGTCTGATGGTGACATTATGATGTTTCATCGCTGATAACACTGCACCCTGAAATTCCTTGCCAGGATTAACTTGTAACAGATTCGGCCAACGCAGAGGACCCTTTCGATAAATCTTTTCAAATGCAGAAGCTACTTCAGTACTGACTTTGTTTTTAGCGGTTCTGCTTGTTTGCATCGACTCGCAACGTCAACTACGGTTAGCGCGTATTTGTAACCGTTGTCATGTGGTAAAAACAATAAATCAGCTTGATGAACTTCATTGGGTCCGGTAACATCAAAATGCGAAAAATTGATTTGTTTAGGCGGTGGTAGATAAATCTGCCATAGTGCCTGTTTGGATAACCAATTAGCCGCAGTAGCCTTTTTCACTTTTGCGGCGTTGGCGAGCTTATTGATTGCAGCGTTACCCCTCCAGTATCCTTTTGGAGAATAATAAATAGATTCCATATTATTAATTACCAGCACCCATCATCAATTTGCCTTTCATAGCTGATTTTACCAACCACGAAGCCAACTTTTCTTTCAAAGATTTATCAGGAATAGCATTTAACGCATGAATTAATTTCACATCTGCGAGATGCCTGTGTTGCAGATTGCTGCTTTTATATGCAACATCATGAGCGTGACAGGCCTTATCAATGGCGTTTATCGGATACTCGCCGGATCTGGGTTGATTTTGATCATCAAGTCTGATATCTAATCGTGTTCCGGGGCCACAGTAGCTATATTCTGGAAGGTGCTTTTCTCCGGGGTACTTTGCCCATGGGGTTCCAGGGAGCTTTGCCAATTTGGCTGCGATATCACCTCCTCGTTTTTTTTAAAAACATCTCTGGATTGTAAAATCTTTGATTTTGTAGAAATAAATCTAAATTTTTTATACCACATTGCACGCATTTACCAGAAAGCGCTGATCGGTTATTTCTAGTTGTAATCGTCGTCAAGTCATCTGTGCCAGTACGCGTTTTACACTTCACACAATATAGATCCATAATTTATGTATAGAGATATGGATATAATTGATTTTTCAGCGACTAAAACAAGAGAACCAGTTAAGCATCATGCAGCGCTACCAAACTTTATCCGGATGATTATAATCGGGCCATCTGGATCCGGCAAGACGCAATTGTTACTCAATTTAATAATGAGATGGATAAAGTGGAATAAGTTGTATTTAATTGCCCCTAGCGTAGATGATCAACGATGTTATGAAGTGTTAAAGGATTTTAACGAGAATGCATCAGAAATTAAGGGTGAGAACGCCATTGGTTTTATAACTGATATTGACGAGGCACCATCCGTGGATGACCTTGATGGGAACATTAATAATTGAGTCGTATACGACGATGTGATGTTAGACAATCAAAAAAATCCTGCTAGGATCTTTTCCAGAGGCAGGCATAAAAACACCGATGTGATATATGTCACTCAACGATACACTCAGATTCCAAAAGTGATCAGAGATAACTGTAATATTCGTGCTGTGTTTAACGGCGTTGATACACATACGTTACGAAATATTTGGCAGACATGGTGCTCTGATATGGACTTCAATCAATTTAAAAATTTCTTTAGTAACGCTCTGTCAACCCCGTATGGATTTATAACAATAAATTTACACGATCCTCGAGCACGATATCGTATCGAACTGGATCAAATATTCGGTTAACCCAGAACTGAAAGTTCCAGCAGCAGAGAGGGTGGATGACAACGACGTTGGCGTATATAAGGAAATCTTATTTTATCGAATAGACGCCATTTTTTTTACTATTTGGTAGAAGCCTCAGATCATCGAATCGACGCCTCTATAAGGTTGTAGGGTTCACCCTCTCTGCTGCTCCATCATCTCGTTGCTGAAGTGTAATACCAATCAGTTATTGCCAAAACTTGCAAATTAATTGCAAAACGTTGAATTGCTTAGTAGAGCTAAACATTGCACGCTAATGCTATTTTGTGACTTTGCATATGTTTATATGCTTTATATAATGGTCTTAAAATTTCTTTTTATCTTTTTTACATATGAAACATAATTCGTAGACAATAACTTTATTAACAATCAATCAAATCCATTTGTTTATGTGTATGCAGGATTGATAAATCGCACGAAATGTTGAAGGATTATCATCAACAGTCCATTAATTGATAAACATTAAGTTGTGTTCTAGATCAAGATACATATTGATTGCAATATATAGTGTGACATACATTTAAGACAGCTAAAATTGTATTTACAGACAACACAGAAAACTATAATTGTGCTAGCTTGGACGTTAAGAACCAATCCCTAAAACATTGATCTGTTTTATTAATCTGGTACGTTTAGGGACGTTCTAAATGTTTGTATGTTTTACGAATGCGTTTACATTTTTGCTACTTTTATTTGCTTTGGAAAACGTTATACATAACATTGAGAGATTCATTTTATTACGATCAAGAAAATTAATATGTACATGCAGAAATGTCAAATTTTAATAAATGTTGAAGGATTATACACAGCACAAATTCATTAAATGATAATTATAAAGTTATATGTTAGATTAAGATATGTTTTGATTACAACAGACTGTTCCATACACATTTAAGACGGCTAGACGTGTATTTACAGGCAATGCTGAATACTAGAATTGTGCTTGCGCTAAAGTTAGGGAACTATACCTCAAAAATGATGGCTTGAGGTACATCCTAATGCTAATTTATTTTGGTATGAATATTCAGAGCAGGGTCAATGTAAAATCAAAACGATACATTTATCGTACCAGCTATGATATGATTTCTTGAAAACGAATCACCGCATAAAAGACGCAAACATACAGAGGGTGGGATTCAGCTATGATTTTTGGAAACACATATCTCCATAGTCTCGGTTTCTTGTATTACGTGCTCCGCAAAATGCCACAAAGAGTACAACGTATAATAACTTATAAAGAAAATTATAAATATATTATAAAGCAATTATAGAATTGTGTCGTTGTGTCAACTATTACTGTAACGTTGCAGAGTGAAAAAAACATAAATATAAGGGTTTATGTGTGTTTTACATTAGTTGAATAAAAATTAAATGTACGTGTGTTTAAGATAATGATAAGGCAGAGAGAGAGAGAGAGAGAGAGAGAGAGAGAGAGAGAGAGAGAGAGAGAGAGAGAGAGAGAGAGAGATGTAATTCATATGCAAATACGGCATTCGTCTGAGTTATCGAATGTCTAAGGCTTAGTGATAGATCAGGTGAGTGAAGCATTTGCCTTGAGTTCACGTTAAATTAATTGATGTATGAACAATACTTTACGGCTAAGACAGCAACATTGGTGGAGTATTAATTTGTGTGTGCATGTATCTGCTACTAAGAGATGTCAGAAAAGCCGAAATAAATATGAAAAAAACTATATTTATGGTACAATTTCAAACATTTATTTGTACGGAAATTCTAATAACCCTAATTTAGTATCATATATACACTCAAAACAAGACATAGGAAACAAGTATCCATGAAAATCAGAACATATATTTACTAAATATCCAGAAAAATATAAATGTGAATGATACAGAAATTGCTAGAAACTAAAATATTTAGTTTAGTTAGAAACATGCAAATATTTGAAATAAATTAAACCTTTAAGAAGGGGGAAATCTGAATTAGACACAAGTGCACTCGCATATTAGACACATTGTAATACACAACAACAATCCAATGTTATATGTTATAGTAAATTCTGTTAAGTTATATGATATATATATATATATATATATATATATATATATATATATATATATATATATCCGTCTTCTCCTCCAAACCCTAAATTTGTTTAGGCCCTATGTGACCGTTGCACGCTAATTTTGTCAGCAGGAGTGTATGGACCCCGCCCACGTCGTGTGAGTGATCCACGTATGAGGGGTGAATGGTTTGATCACGATGTCGGTGATTTTATTTGATTTGAGAAGAGAAGTGTTCATGTTAATTGCTTTTCCCATCTGTTGTGGCGATGAATATGTTTGTGCGTGGCTATGGTGTGGAGTCCGTCATACCTCCTACAATAATAATACATCTAACAATCGTCTTTTTCCAATAACGTACCGCATTGCTGAATAATTGTCGAAATTTTTCATTTTTCAATTGTGTCACTGTTGATGGTAAAAATAATTGCGGTGGATACATTGGTGAATGACACTTCGACATTGCTGACATGAACATCGGAGTAACGTTGCAGCTCCTGTTAAACGTTAAACTTATCGCTTCGGTGTTTTCACGTGAACGATCAATGATTCCAAGACTGCCACGTGTTGGATGTGGTGCATAAAGGTGATTCCAAATATTAATATTCAATTGACCCTTAAAATTTGACGAAAACATTCCTGCAGAAGTAAGGAGAAATTGTTATTGATGTGAGGATCTGATGCCATGTAGTCCAACATGCCAACAATAATTACCCCATCGCAAGACAGGATCCATTACTTATAAACAATGACATCAATCTAATCTTAAAGACATACAGCCTAAACAATTAACTACCCGTTGGTATACATATTGTGTGTGTGTCAATCTTAATTTTATCATCGATGACAATCGATGCTGCCATGCAATTGTAAATATTATAAATTCCACTGACTAGTCTGGTAACAAATAATACCGATGGTACCTTATGGATATAAACATTTCTCTTATCATTTATATAACAACAATTTTGTTCGACCCCCTTGTACCATTAGCTGCCGTTATGATAAACAAATATGACCGGGACTCGTTCAACATTAGTCTATCAAAAACCATTTTCAATCAGAAAAGTTAAAATAAGTCAGCCATTTGCTACAGTTGACGTCTATTTTGGTTCCTTTCCTTTTTTGATCAATATTTCCAAATAACTCTCCAAGAAGTTATTGCAAGTACTAGTGCGTGAATGAATGCGATTTATTCATGCACTTAATCTTTTGATGCAGCAAAACATAATACTTGATATGAGAAACCAGCAATCCGTTCTCGTTGATTTCATCGCTCTCATTGAAATGAAACATGTTATCTACCGCAAAGATGCTTTTGAAATTCACAAAAATAAAGTTCAACATTAGATGTTTTCAGATTGCCATATAGATTTTTAAAAATATTTGTCTTCATCGACACTAACAACAGCACGACTATTAAACAAAGATATTTTAGCGTTGCTGGCAACCATACTCAGATTCATATAAGCATCATGATTATAATCTGGGTAGCGTATGTAAATGTTAATATACATTGGTGCATACTATTACACGTACCTTATTGTGTCATCAATAAAAGTTTGCGTGATTGGTAAACACTCCAATGCAGACAACGGTTTCATAACAAGATGACTGTATATGGGGTCATGCAAGTGAGTTTGTAATGGGAAAGGTACATAAAGCGTAATCACAACGTGAGTATTAGGACTTTGAAATCAATAAATGTATATATGAGAACAAAATGTTCTCAATAATTGTGGGATGCGTTAAAACAACAGTTATATCGCATATTTAACCTTAACAGTTCATTGTGTAATGTTAGGACACTGTAACATATATTTTTTTATTAAAATATCAAGTGATTGAATTCCTTAACCATATATGTAAGTTTGTTTAGGAAACATTTCATGTGACACAAATTATATCGAAAGTTGCGTTCGTCGCCCGCTTGAGCAATGCAAAAGATAAATAATATCCTATGGGCGTAAGTTGTAAACTCAGTTCGTGAGATTTTACAAGTAAAAGCAACTTAAACTAAACACTGCTATTCTGTAATATGCAATCTATTTGGCTAAGATTTACATTTCGTTTCTTTTATTTCAGTAAATATATGTATGGGATGTATTATCTGTTAAAATCTATATGAATTGATACATACATACATACATACATACATACATACATACATACATACATACATACATACATACATACATACATACATACATACATACATACATACATACATACATACATACATACATACATACATACATGCATGCATACATACATACATACATAGCAGCAGAGAGGGTGAATCAGACAACTTTTAGCCAAAAATCGATTTTAACCGTCAAAACAACAAATAGACCCTTCCTACAAATTTTCATGTTTTAACCAAAAAAAAAAATAAAGTCTCCATTTGCCAAACAGAGACTTAGTGATTTTGTCTGAAACACGATCTTGCAGGAGGCTTCAAAATGAGTAAAAAAAACACGATGGACACTCACCTCTATGATTTCAACCGACTATTTTATCAAGTCCGACACGATATCGCATCTGAGGGTCTGCTAAATTTATCGTCACAAATCCGTGTGGTATTGACTGAGCGTGACTAAAGAAATTTCTAAATTGATTATGATTCATATCACCGCTGCACCAGGTCTGATGAATATTTCGTAGTGTCTGAGTATCAACTTCGTTAAACACACACAGCAGATTGCAGTTATCGCGAATCACTTTTGGAATTTGTGTGTATCGTTGAGTGACATATATCACATCAGTGCTTTTATGCCTGCCTCTGGAAAATATCCTAGCAGGATTCTTTTGATTGTCTAACATGATATCCTCATATACGACTAAATTGTTAATACTTCCGTCGATGGAATCAATACTCGGTGCATCGTTGATATCGGTAATAAATTCAATAAAATCTTTTAGCACTTCATTGCATCGCTGATCGTCTACACTCTGGGCTATTAAATACAATTTGTTCCATTTCATCCATCTCGTTATCAAATTAAGTAGCAGTTGTGTCTTGCCGCTTCAAGATGGTCCGATTATAATCATTCTAATTGAATTCGGCAATATTTCATGGTGTTTAATAGGTTTCCGTCGTCGGGTAGCTGAATAATCAATTACATTCATGCTGTTATATATAAATTATGGATCTATATTGTGTGAAGTGTAACAAACGTACTGGCACAGATGACTTGACGACGATTACAACTAAAAATAACCGATCCGCGCTTTCTGGTAAATGCGTGCAATGTAGTACAAATAAATTTAGATTTGTTTCCCTTGGTAAACCCAAGGAACCTTTAAAAAAAACGAGGAGGTTATATCGCAGCCAAGGTAACTAAACTCCCTGGAACCCCATGGGCAAAGTATCCAGGAGAAAAACACCTTCCAGGGTATAGTTATTGTGGACCCGGAACCAGACTTGATATCAGACTCAATAATCATAACCAACCCAAACCCGGTGAAGAACCAATAAACGCCATTGATAAGGCGTGTCACGTTCATGATGCTGCTTATAAAAGCAGCAATTTGCAGCATAGACATCTAGCAGATGTGAAATTAATTCATGCGTTAAATACTATTCCTGATAAATCTTTCAAAGAAAAATTGGCTTCATTTTTGATAAAATCGGCTATGAAAAGTAAATTGATATTAGGTGCTGGTAATTAATAACAACATGGAATCTATTTATTATTCTCCAAAAGGATACTGGAGAGGCAAGGCAGCAATCAATAAACTCGCTAGCGCTGTAAAAGTGAAAAAAAAACCACTGCGGCTCATTGGTTATCCAAACAGGCTATGTGGCAAATTTATCTACCACCGCCTAAACAAATTCACTACTCGCATTTTGATGTTACAGTTGCTAATGAAGTTCATCAGGCTGATATATCTTTTCTGCCACATGATGGTGGTTACAAATACGCGTTAACTGTAGTTGATGTTGCAAGTCGATACAAAGAAGCAGAACCATTAAAAACAAAGTCGGCCACTGAAGTTGCTTCTGCATTTAAAAAGATTTATAGAAGGGGTCCTCTGCACTGGCCAAATCTATTACAAGTTGATCCTGGCAAGGAATTTCAGGATGTGGTTGCATCTACAATGAAGAATCATAATGTCACCATCAGACGGGGGCATACTGCGTTACATCGCGATCAGGCAATTGTAGAGCGATTTAATCGGACTCTTGCTGAGCGGTTATTCGGATATCAATACGCGAAAGAATTCATCCAAGAAAAGCGATCCCGTGAATGGGTCAAAAGGTTACCAGCTGTGATTACCGCACTGAATAATGAGATTACTAGAACAATCAACATGAAACCTATCAACGCGATGAAAAAGAAGTCTATACTAAAACTTCCACAAGAGGATTCTAGCATTTCCCAACCAATTCTTGGTAGTAATATCACTGTTAGGTATTTATACGAACCAGGAGAGCTTGAAGGTGGCAGAAAAAGAGCTACTGATCCTATTTGGAGTGTTACTGCACACAAGATATCTAGTATAACACGATCTAGCGTTTCTAGACCAGCAATATATAGACTGGATTCAACTGCCCCTCAACGAGGATTTACTCGACAACAATTACAAGTGATACCCGAGGATACTCAATTACCACCGCGGGGTCTTAACTAGAAAAAATCCGTAGGATTTTCAAGGACAACTCTTCGAAGCTGATTTATTCTTCGTACTCTGGGTACTGCAAGATAGACTAAATTTGACCATTCGATGTGATTATCTACTATCCAAACAATTGTATCCGATATAGTCAATCCCTGTGAAGAATGTATCGTCGATGCGTATCCTAGCGTCCACGTGGATTTATTAGCACGCACTGCATCTTCGACGACGCTGATATCAACCAGCACAATATCATTTAGCACTAAATTCTGTCTTTGAAATCCTCCTGGAATATCAACTTCAATATTCTGTTTTCGTGTATCCGAAGGCCTATAACATATCGGTACTGGAAGTGTTGTAAATTTTTCTTTATGCAATTCAAATAACTTCATCTGAAGTGTGTCTCTGACTATTTTTCTACTTGCAATTATCAAATCATTGGGTCTCCACGCTTCCCATAAATCATTCATTGGAGTTTCTGAAATTATTTCACGCGCTATTTCACATTGGATTATATCAGGTTGTAATCTAATTAGCGCTTTGAATTCTCGTAATTGTTCATCATGTGATCTATAATCAGTGTTAATTTCTTCATAATAGTCTACAAAACTCTTTAGCCATTCATGTGGGGATGCACCGACAAATGGTGGTGGTTGGCCGTGATCACCGCACATGACCACTTTTGTATTTTTCAATAACAACCACTCGAGAAATGTTTGCAATACATCTAATGACACTGTGCATATTTCATCCCAAATGATGATGTCAGGAATAAATTTCTCGCCCATACGCTCAGGAGTCCACTTATCTCCTTTCCATAGAAAGAAACTGTGATAAGTACAGGCATTTACCTCTCGCTGTATCATCTCTCTTGCAAGTCTGTGAGTTGGTGTTAGCACAATCATGTTTGGATTAGAAACGCTAGCGTGAAAATCCGTAGGATTTTTCCTACGGAATAATTCACTTGCACGAGTTGTTTTTCCTCACCCACCACAGCCGTTTAAATAAACTGTTTTATATCTACAGAATGAATCAGAACACGGTGGTGCATTAGAAAATTCTGAACACTGATTGCTTTTTAAATAATTATTTTCAATCGTAACATCTGCTGATTGAATATAATCATGAAGCGTTTCCCGCTTAATTCTCCATGACCCCCATTTCTCGTTGCTACCGCTTGTGAATTCAGCCACATCGCTGTTTATGTAAAATGAGTCAGTGGCGACACTAACTGCGGTGTTAGGAAATTTATTTATGATCGAAAATAAATTGATAGAAGCATAACCGAGCATAGAAGCTCTCAAATATGTATGCTGCGGATTGTATCCATCGTTGTAGGTAACAATTGTACCCAATTTGGTTCCATCGGACAGAAATGCGTCTTTACGATTGACATATATGCCTTTATTCGTTAAATCCGCGATTAAAAAATCGTATTCAGCATCATCTATAATCAACCGTGAAGAATATCTTGTATTGTCGTATTTGCCACCCTGAGTAAATTTACCAATTATTCTTCGTCCAAGATCTTTTGCTTCGTTCTTTCTGATTTCAAATAACTGTTTGGACCAATTTACAATTTCTTCTTCGTTGAAATTTGGAAACAGTTTTCGCTGTTCGCTAATTATTTTTTCTATATCAGGTTGTGGTAACCAGACTGATTTCTGAGCTCGATAGGATAAAATTACTTCACTGACAATTAACGATTGTAACATTCCACAATCAATCATATATCTCAATAGCGTAATTGGCATCCAGTGTTTTTCAGACATGTGTCTACCAATCCAAAGATAACTACACGGATGAAGTCCTGTAGTCAATTCAAATGATACTACACGAGCGAATCCGGTTAAATCAAAATCAGGAAGTGGTCCATTAATCGCAACACGAGTCATTTCGTGTGTGGGGTGTCCAAATCGTTTGAAGAATTCGCTACATTCTCCATACCCAAGAAAACTCCCTGGATAACACGCAATCATATCAACGGAAATAACGGTTTCAGTGTCATATTTTGTATTCCATAATCCACCATGACTGTATTCAAGACAGCTCAATCTAACATCTGATAGAAACTCACTTCGCTATGGTTTCCACGCGTTTTTCTTCCTAGCAAAATGTGCTGCAACCGAGGGAAGTGTAAAACAATCTGTTAATAATTGATCTTCAATTTCCCCCAGAGAACTCTCTGGAGAAAACTCACTAGCTAGTTTTTTTTCATTTGATTATGCAGCTCTTCAGTACGGTACAATTCTCCGTTGGGTCTTACAAACTGATCGAATCCACATTCATCCTCTGCAGCACTGTGAAATAGCCACATCGACACAGGATCGTTTTTACTCAAATTGTAAATAGCATCAAATAATTTCTGCTCGGAAAAAATCTCTCCGGTTTGGGATAGATATTTTACAGTTTTATCCCGTGGGAATATTGTTACTGACGATGACCACGCGTGTTCGTTATGATCAATAATTTGTATTGGAGTTCCTTGTGATTTATATTTAGATTCGTATAATACTTCTCCGGTTATTGTCGTTACTGATATTGAAAATCTTAATGATTTTTCTAACTTAGCTATATCCTGAATTGTTGCCCCATGCTGTTTCACTGTCAGTTCCCAGTCATTTATTTTTTTTCGTCTTGGATCAGTCAATTTATTCCCCCGGGATGCATTTGTGAAGTGTTCTATTATTCGTTCTGCTACACAATTGAGTGGCAATGACGAATATTTCATGGGTGCTAGTTTTGCAATATCATTTTTGTCATTTAACGGATATATCCCATAAACAACTGCTGTGACAGGATAAGATCTCTCGTAGTATGGTTTGTCAATTCCAGTCAAAATTCCTGGTTTGGAATATTGATTCACAGTGATGGTTTTTTTATCCTTAAGAATTGGTTCAAATTTATCCCTAATGATCCAATATCCAGTGTCGTCACGGATAATGAATTTCAATCTAAAAAAAATGCCTTTTCCGCGTAAGATGTGAGATTATCACTGCTGCTTTTTCATCATTCATGGTAGCATCGATATTAGGTACGATTCGAAATGTTGAATAACAATGAGATGCTCCATCACGCTTGAATTCATTAAAACAATCTCTGATTTTACTAATCATGGTTCTATCAAGAATTTTATTTTTTGGTGTATCAGAAACTCTATCAAGATTGAATTTAACATTTGTTCAAGGCGTAATTTTCGATAATCTCTCAAACTCCTTCATACTATAATTAAAACAAGCATTTAAATGAAAGATTTATGTATAATGAATCATTGCAAATGGCTCATGATTGGATCAGTGACTCCTTGTAACAAATCATGTAGAAATGAATTCTGTGGGTATCATATGCAGAGTTTTCGACGTGGAAGCCTTGGTCCGTTACCTTGTCTTCGATGTGAGGTTGGGGTCAGGGGAAAATCGCAGTTGTGTATCGATTGTGGTGGTAAGCGATACAGGGAGTTGAAGCGTTATTATGACAAAAGAATCAAAAATGGAAAATCCTATGGATTTTCAATCAAAAATTCTGACACTGACTGTGCCCTTGACAAAGACTCTGACACTGTAACAGTCAAGGATAAAATCATAAGAACTCCTCAAGACTACATCGAAAGATTTATTATTAGACCAAACAATGAATTAGACAAATAGTATAGTATATAAATGAACCAAGAATTCAGACCACACCCTGTGATTACAAATTATGAAGCATCCAGTGATGGTGTTATTAGACACTGTAGACTGAAGAAACCAGTTGGGTGGGATAATGGTGTGGGGTATTTGAGGTTTCGCGCTGGAAAGAAGACATATCTCAATCACAGAATAGTGTATGATGGTCACAATGGATTGATCAAGGATGATTTTGTTATTGATCACATGGATTCTAATCCTCAGAATAACAAATTGGATAATCTGCAAGCTGTTACACAAACTGAGAATTTGAAACGAGGAAAGACTGGTAAATACTCAAAAAAGCGAGACCAGTAAAATATTTTAATACGGCAACTAACGAAGAAAAAATAATTTTCATCTATGAAAAGCGCCGGAAAATATTTCGATATTTGTATGCCCTCGGTACGAAGAGTTGCAGAGAATATAACCAAGACGGCCATTTTAAAAAAGATCGGACAGAAAATTCAATTCATTTATGTATGATGCGTCATATTTTTCATTTAGAAATATATAATTGTCATAGAATATGAATTCTGAAAAAATCAGTAGCATTAAAGCTGAAATTTTAAATTTGAAAAGTCATGATATTAAACTATCAGACGGGTTAAATCCTGATCAAATTGTGTCAGATTTTCAGGATATAGAATACGGTATTAACACTAACAAGTAAATGCTACCAAAGAAATATGCGCTAATCAAAGGAATTCAGAATTCTATTCGGGACTCTCTTGCATTTCCCAGTGACATAAGTGTGTTTGTCCCGTTATTTACTATCGTGGAAGGAATACGCAAAGAATTGGGTAGGGAATATGAATTGAAAAAGGAGGTTAATTCGAAGATTAGAAATATACGAGCGTTAATTCAAGAAAATGAACGATTTTGACCGAAATTGTCTACTTGACCGTAAAATCTCAAAGAGATTTTGTCATTTTCTGATTGATCGACCCTCAAAGAGATTTTTTTATTTTTTATCATTTTTTAAATTGATCGACCCTCAAGGGAAATGTCAAAAAATCATTGAATACAGTGAATAAAAAATATTTCACAGCAATAAAAAATCGATGGACGGTTTCAAAATAGAATGGGGAAAGTGTGGAATTAAATATTTATATACAATTTCCACACTTTCCCTATCAATGATGGAGCTGTTAAAATAACAAAATAAGACTTCCACGGTGGTGTTAAAAATCATCAAAATCAGTGAAAATATTTCATAGCAATAAAAAATATTTCACACTGAATAAAAAATATTTCACACTGAATGAAAAATATTTCATAGCAATAAAAAATATTTCACACAGTGAATAAAAAATATTTCAGACAGTGAATAAAAAATATTTCACACTGAATAAAAAATATTTCATAGCAATGAAAATCATTTCACACTGAATAAAAAATATTTCACACTGAATAAAAAAAAATTCACACTGAATAAAAAATATTTTACAGCAATAAAAAATATTTTACACAGTGAATAAAAAATAAAAATATTTCACACTGAATAAAAATATTTCACACAGTGAATAAAAAATCGATGGACCGTTAATGGATGGTTTAGTCGATATGATGGTTCCGATTAGTTCAATGGAAAAGTGGGGAAAGTGTGGAATTAAATATTTATATACAATTTCCACACTTTCCCCATCGATGGTAGAAGCTGTTATAGGATGAAATAACACTTCCATGTCCGTGTCAAAAATCATCCGACATGTCAAAAATGTCAGAATTGTTTTTGTGACTCCCCCCATCAATGATAGGTCAAAATAAGACTTTTACGATGGTGTTAGGTCGGGTTCGGAAAAATTGTTTTACAAATAGAAAATATGTTTGCAATTTCAAATAATGGCGTGCAATACGGGGAGATGCGGGAAAATCTCTTATTGGTGAACTTGAAAAAAGCAGCGGAAACTGAAAAAACAAAACAAGCTGTACAAAAAATGGAATCTAAAACACCTGAATCAAAAGACCTACGCGTGAGATTTAACGAGGAAGGGTTAGCAGCAATTGATAAGACTGATCCATTAGAAATTCCTGTGCTTGTTGTTACGACTTATGAAAACAGAAAAAAATGTTGAAACCAGAACATCATAAATATGTTAGAAATATAACTCACTGGGCTGATATATTCTACAAAATCAAAACCAAAACAAGTCAAATTGACACAACAAGTGCATCATACATTGAATGTATCAAGATGGTGGGTACAGTGTATAATCAATATGAAGAGTTTAAACAACAACAAAAACTGCAAAAATTGCTAGGAAAGCGACAGCAACCTGCAAAGAAAATATCCTTCTTGCCTAAAAAACAACAACAACTACCACCTGATCGACATGATGATTTTAGCTATTTACAAGAAACGGATTTAGAAAAACTGGATGAAGCAACTGGTTATAGCGGGAAGGGATTTGCCCAGAAATTGCCAGCAATTTCCAAAGATTCCAGTAGAATTTCAAGCGTTTCATGTCCTGGTAGTGTTATCAGTGATATATCACGATTAGATGTTCCAATCCGAGGGTTCCGATCTGGAAATAACTCACCGGAAATAATTAATGAAGCAGCTGATATCTGTAGACGGTTATTTCAAGGTGGTATCATGGATATCAAAACATATCGAGATTTCATTGGCGATTTAGTGGAAAATGGGTATCATAGTGACTGAAAACGCAACACTAGTATTTAGAAATTGCTAGCAATTGAAAACACTAGTGTTTTAATAATAAGAATGATCATACACTACAATCATGACAAACCAACTAGCGTCTATGTAGTTAATTCACGATTGCCTGTTTATAGAGCATATTACGGAGATGGCTTCGGTGATACCATTGCAGGGTTATTTACAAGATCTTGCCGGAAAAGCGTTTTCAGCCGCGAAGAATAAATTAACAGCGCTAGTTAGACGGAGAAAGAAACCGTTACCATCTACTGCAGTTATGCCTGCAAGTGTTAGTAAAATAATAAATAACGCAGTAGATGAAAAACTAGTGTCATTGATGACCCCCGACCAAAGCAACATCGCAAATATGATAGCAGGAAGTGGCTTATAACCATGACGGTGAAAATCGTTTACGATGAAATGGAAAATCGTTTACTATTTCACGATTTAGATCAATGTATATATAATAAAATGTTCAAAAGGTCACCTGATCCAGCGTTTGATATAGACGCCCCAGTCCCAAAGGATGATTCTGTACGCGATTATCAATATTACGCCTATCGTGCAATAGACTCAAATAGTCGATCAAGAATTGAACTTCAAGTTCATGATGCCAGTAAATATTTTCTACCCGCTGAAGCGTTTATTGAAGTAGAAGGAGAACTTGTAACAGCTGCTGATACTCCTGCTGTACCAGCACCGTATCCAGTTGGTAATCAAGTCGGGTTTGTCAATAATGGTATCATGGCGCTATTTGAGAGTGCAAGATATCTCATTGATGGAAAAGAAATTGAGTCGATAGATCGCGATGTTGATGTGGCTACAACAATAATCGGGCTAGCAAGATATTCTGATGATTATACAAGATCAGCAGGACCTTCTATGATCTTTGCAAAAGATGTTAAAAATACCGCTGGAGGTAATCAATTTGTTGTAAGACGACCAAAGAATAATGCTGGTGCCGCTGATGTTGATGTTGAAAATATGATTATAAACAACGATCCCAATTTCAATCTAGGAGCTGCAACACGTATGTTGGAGGGACGGCGTAAATTATTTTCATGCGCGATTCCACTGCATCATATATTTGGATTCTGTAGAAATGTACGAAAAGATATTTATGGAGCGAAGCATACAGTAGCACTCGTGCGAAAGAGTGATGATAATGACGCAATTTGGAGGATTCCCGCAGACAATGCAAATCCAAATGCTGATGCCGGTAAAGTCATTTTAACAAAACTATCATTATGGATGCCAGTGTTGACTCCATCAATTACCGCAGAAGAACGATTACTATCATTTATGGACCAAGGAGGAAAATCATTACTAAGTTGGCTAACGGTAAGTACAGATGTTAAACAATCAAATATTAACGGGTTATTCACGTGTAACATAGCATCAAAACAAGGTGTTGCTGCGCCACGTCATATATTTATTGCGTTACAGGATACCACACGAGTTGGCAATCAACTCTCCAGCCATATGATATTTGATCCATTAGGTGTTAAAGACGTCTCACTGAGAATAAACGGCCAGCAGGAACCATCCGAAGATGTACAGCTTAATTACGGTCAAAATCATATTGCAAGCGTGTATCACAGGTTGTTGTCGTTTATGGCACGCGATCAAAATGTCGATACCGGTCTGCAAATATCACAGTATGATTTTAAGAATCTGTATCCGATCTATTACTTTTCGTTGGAACATCTTGATTTGACAAGACAGTCCGTCGTTGATATACACTTTAGAGCTAATTTGCTTCGTGGTACTATTGATAATTATAGAGCAGTTGCTGTCATTCTCAGCGAAAAATCAATGCTACTCGAAGGTGTTGGCGGACGAATGAGAGTGGTAGATGCGCCAGTAGAAAATATGTAAACGATTTTCTCGATGAAATTGCTTTACAATTTACGATTTAGAATCAATCTATTATGTATAATGTCGTATAGTAATATTAGTGTTGCGTTAACTCCCGGTCAAATCAAGAAATTGCAATCAGAGTCGGCTAAAAATGTGGAACCACTATCACGCTGAAACCCAATCAAATGACTGGCGGGGCGAATAAATTATCGCTGACAACTCGTCAAGTAAAACATTTCAATGATGCACTTGTAGCAAAAAAAGGTGTTCAGATTACTATTTCTGCGGCTGATATCAAAAATATGATTAAAACCAGCGGTATATTCCCGTTATTTGCTGCGTTACCAGGATTAATTGCATTGGGGGCAGCTGGAGGCTTGGGAGCAAAAGCGATACAAGGCATTGCCTAATCATATGAACCGAAGGAGAAGGGACGAGGATATAAAAAATAGGGAAAGGGTCTAAGACTACCAAGAACCCCGTATTCATGGTACAGCGGGAGATCCGTTCACAGATCAGGTCTAAGACTAGGACCGGTTTACTAGTTGAGGAATCTTTGACTCGGGAATCTTTGGTTCCTATGTCCAATTTTGATTCAATTGATGCTGCTAAAAAACTAGCGATTAAAAACTTCAGAGGTGTCTGTATGAAAGATCAGTTACCGTCACAACCCAATGATGTTGAAACCGGTATTATTATTAATCTCGATAACAGCACCGGACCTGGAACTCACTGGGTTGCATACGCTATTGATCCACGTGGGATTGTTTATTTCTATTCATATGGATTAGCCCCGCCGAAGGAGTTCATACGTTATATAAATCGCTTAAAGACTTTTCCAATGAAGACTTGGTATTCTACGCTACCAACACAACAAATGAATGATCCACCAATATGTGGCAGCGAAGTATTAAATGTCCTTGACGCTATTTCTAACTCCTTGGGTAACCCAAGGGGAAAACCACCACATGTTGTCGTAAATGAATACACCAGTAATCGTTGGAAATCGAAACGATTTTAGAGAGAGATGTATAAAATAACATGATTGATATTTGGGGAAGATCTTTATCAGCGATGAAGAAACCCGAACCCGATGGCACTGCAACCGGTGATATAAAAAAAAAAATAATCGAAGATGAAATAGCTGAGACGTTGAACTTAACAAGTGTTGATCCTAATGAAATAGTTGTATTTCAAGATCGTCAGGGTAAATTGAAAACTAGTAATGTGTCGTTGGATGATATTTTGGTTAATCAAGGAAACGTAATTGAGGATACTATCGCGTTATTTTCCGATCAGGGTAAACTCAAACCGGGTGTACTTATTTCGACGATTACAGATAGATTAAAAACTCTCAACGATGAGTTAAAAAATTCTGTGTTGGAACTAGCTACACTTCAATCTAAAACTGAAGAACACGGAAAACAGTTTTCAAATTTTCGTAGAAACATCGTGGATAAATTTATTGGAACCACGTTGGATAAAATTGGAATAAAACTCCCTGATATTAAAAAATCCATCGATGAGACGAAAAATTTCATCGAAGCCATCAAAAATGATTTTTCGAGGATGATAACAATCATTGAAAAAACAAAAATTCCTCATGAGAAAACCAACAACGTAGTATACACGATCCAACACAGATCATTTGCGTGGACACCTACTAACAAAAAATTAGATATCACTGCAACCGTTAAAGGTATTTATCGATTAACACTAGTGACAACGACTCAATTTAATATTTCATCGTCGAGTTCATCTGGGGTCAACAATACGATTTCAACGATCATCGACAAGGATACAACTGAAAAGTTCAAGATAACATCTACTGATAAAAATTTGGTTAGGGTTTCAACAACGTGGTATTTGGAATTCGTAGCGGATTTAAGTAAATAACGGTTTCAATTGAAATCGTAAACTGATTTAAAAATAAAATGATTTCATCATCGCAATATCGCTATGATCAGGTCAGAGAATTTCAAAATAGACTCAAAACCCTCACTGAGGATTATCAAATAAAAATTAAAAAATACCAACGAAGAATCACCGCAGTTGATGTTACCGTGTACGCTGTGAGTGGTGTAATCACCGGAGCTGGTATTATACTGTCCTCGGTAACAATGATGGCCCCGATAGCTGTTCCAATTTGCATTTCTGCGGCAACAACAATCGCGGGAATAAATCGATAGTAACAAAAAAAATATCATCATGCAGCCAGAGTAAACTGCAAGACTACGTGATTAAATTTCATGTTGTGTCCACTGCATACTCGCAATTATCCTCGTTAATATCGTCATCGCTCGATGATACAATTATATCAGATAGTGAGTTCTCAGCAATGGTCAGTATTTATGATTCCGCGATTTCAAAATTAGAGCGACAACAACAGTATAATAACAATGACAACACCGCAGAAATTACTTCAACGAATAGTGGAGAACACAAACCCAGTACAGACAAGTATGATCTCAATAACCTCAACGAAACCAGAATTCAGTGTGAATTTCCCTATCCCAGTCCCCGTTACGGAGATAGCGCTAGCAAAACTACGAGTGTATCACAGTTGGCCTAATATCAGATCAAAATCATTTGGTGGTCAACAACCCAATAATTCACTGGTGTTCTCGTATAAGAATTAACCCGACGGGACTCCAGATTGGAACGTCGTTTCAATACCAACCGGATCATACCAAATTGAACAAATCAATGCTGAATTGCAACGTAGAATAAAATCGATTACTGGAAAAGAATCAAAAATAGCTATAACGATTCATGCGCCGACGCTATCATCTGCCATTGAGATAAACTCACCAAATTATGTCGTAGATATCTATCAGAGTTCTATTAGAACCGTACTAGGATGGCCTGAATTACCACCTCAACAAGAACCCGTTAATTTACCACCTGAACCACAAAAAACTGATTATATCATCGACAGGATAAAATCTGACAATCCAGTAAAAAGCTATAGCGATTACAATAAATTGAATTTTTTTTCATGAATTGGTAGATCCTCCCACTAAGAGAGAAATATACTTAATTCGACAGGATAAAATCACTAAAAATTTCACAGCGTTCAATAACGATATTTCGTTGTTCTTAATATCCCTTAAATCCGGCACTTTCACCTGAGATGAATTTATCAGCGTTGTAGAAACATTTAACAAAACCATCAATGACATGGAAACATTTCATTCACAAATCATTCAAGATGTATTAGGTGACAGTAGTCCTAAAACAAGAGATTTATTTGTCAATGAATATAAAATCTCCGTCAAAGATATTCCAACATTTAATCTACCAGGATATAATATATCAGAACTAAAAAAATCTCTTAATGATGCCATCGATATTGGTTTTAAAAAAATCCATGACGAATGGAAAAAATTAACAAAACCACAACCACAAACAACTATCCTGACACATAATAATGACCCAGACGGTGGCGGCAGGCATATTGCTCCTCAAAATGTGAATATTTCATCGGTGATTGTGTTCAATTTAATATGCGATGTTATCGAAGGAAGCTATCAAATAAATCTAGAACGATCACATCAAGCTCAGCAGGGATATATTTTGTATTCATTTGCACCAACAACTCCTCCAGGATTTCTAATTATTGAGTCTCCGGTTAATCCAGTCTATATGCGATGTCATAATAATTCATTAACCAGAATCAATTTTAAACTCACTGACCAGTCTAATAATCTGATTGATTTACAAGGTGAGGTTTTACAAATTAGTCTGTTTGTAAAGTCCTAAGCCCCTCGGACGCGATATCGTGTTGGACTTGATAAAATATTCGGTTGAAATCATATAGGTGAGTGTCCATCGTGTTTTTTTACTCATTTCGAAGCCTTCTGCAAGATTGTGTTTCAGACAAAATCACTAAGTTTCTGTTTGGCAAATGGAGACTTATTTTTTTTTTGGTTGAAACATGAAAATTCGTAGAAAGGGTCTATTTGTTGTTTTGACGGTTAAAATCGATTTTTGGCTAAAAGTTGTCTGATTCACCCTCTCTGCTGCTTACATACATACATACATACATACATACATACATACATACATACATACATACATACATACATACATACATACATACATACATACATACATACATACATACATACATACATACATACATACATACATACATATATACATACATATATACATACATACATACATTCTTTACACACACTTCCGCCTAATAGCTTTTATTTAGAGACCCCTGTTTTAAAATTGCAGAAAATATTTGTTTTTCTGGCAAACTGAGATTTTAGATAAATTATAAAAGTCTCGTATCACAGTCGTTATATTCACCGTCATTTTGAGTATGTGTTTGCGATAAACTTACACTGTGTAGAGGGCCTTGTTTATGAGACCGTACTTAGTTTCACGCGCTCCAATGTAGGTCTCGCAGCCGTCATATTGTTGACGGCATTTATCCGTTTCTACACTTGTCCCAGAAAGAGTTGCATTCTTTGCCACGTTTCCATCCCCACACCAGTTAGTGCCTGCAAATGTAATATGTCCAGCTTAATCAACTCAGGGAAAAATTTGCAAGACTATTATAATTTACATAAAATGTACACAACCTAACTTAATTATATAGATGCGCCATACAAATCAGGTTGTAAACAACATGGTAATTGTAGTTATGTCCTTAGATTTGATTGGTATTGTTAGTTCGTCCTCGTCATTTAACTTTCATTTGGTAATTGTTTGAAAACATTTAACACTAGGGTTTAAGTTAAGAATAATTGAGATGTGCCAATTTTATTGACTTCTTCACACCCATATAAGAAATGAATAGATAAAGACATCATTACTAAGTTATATGGGATTCAGGTAGTCTTACCTTTGTCCCATTACGAATGTATGACGTATTGTGTTACTCCTGTTAAATCATCCACCCTGTTAAATCATCCGCCATGTTATTTATCTTAATTTTTAAGCAATGTGGAGAACAAACCGTGCTCTTTCAAGAAATTCATATATAATTATGTAACGTGGAGTGGCTGGACATGCTTAACGTTACCTGGGTAAATGGCATTGAATTTGTTTTTCAAGTCATTCACATCGTTCCATATACTCTCGAAAAGTCTCTGATGTACTGACATTATCTTCTGTGATTTCGAGGTGCCAGCATCCCAAGTCTTAATACTGCATTCCACACTTCTTTTTGTATACATATATATTACGTCAATATTGTGTTACTGTGATGAATGTTTTCGTAATTTATATTTTATAACTTAGGACAGGCCAATCACATTTTTTGAATGAATACAGATAAGACTTTAAAGCTTAGATAACTGGTATTGTTTGAATTAAACTAGCAATTAACTTTGCATAAAATGTTAGGACCAATTATTGGCAAAACACATTGTCATCAAACTTAATTTGGTCAAGAGAGCTTAACAAATATACAAAATATTAAATATGTGAAGCTAAAGATTGTATAGGTTATGGCCCATATCAATTTGGTATTACTTACTTCATGCTGTTACTAAACTAGGAGACATATTCACTGCACTCACGCCTGTGGATATTATAACGATGTATAATGGCATTCTTAAGACAATAATCTGAACATCAATAGGCGATTGGTTTTCATATGTAATAGAACAATAGAACAATGATGCAAATTCGTTATTGCTGCAAGCTGCTGACAAATCACCCCTATCGAAAATATTACGTTGTTTGAAATTCTGGATTATAGTTATTCCTCATTTATTCGACTTGCACGATATGCTGTAAATAGAAGGTGACTCTCAGACTAATGACAAAAGTGTGTAGGAAAAGGTATTAAATATATCTAATCCCAAAAGAAACAAAACACAATTATAGATTTACCTAATCATGTTAAACCGGGTCATCATCGAATGGCATGAGTCAGTTACTTGTCATTAACGTTGCATTAAAACCACATTCTCTTACTGCGATATATCGATTATATTTTATCATATCGACTTAAAATATATATCAGCTTCAGAACTATAAGGTGCGAATTGCGATACAATGCTCTCTCAGGATAATTGTCTATGTGCCCTTGAAAAGATATATAACGCTCACGTAATCAGTATACAAAGTTATCATCAATTACGTTACGTTTGGTGATGTTTTTAATTCAGTTAAACATTATAACTCAAAGATTTGGCTTGCTTTGACAATCCTTAATAACAACATTCAAGAATAAGTATGTTTTGTTCCGACCGACCTCATTACGGTGGGTTATAATATAGCGTGGCTGATTTGTCCATTCTTTGATATAATTTAAAATAGGCAAAATGTCGCTAAAAAGGTCGTACATGAAAACAAAAATAAATTTTGTTTTCGAAACAATAGCATGTGTTCTGAAAAGATGAGCGAAACCAATACAATATATGTACACAAGAAATATCCTTAAACACATTTCTCAGGAAGCTTTCACGGTTAGTCATTTGAAGAGACAACTTCATGTATTATGGGTGTGAAATGCTCTTGCACGATTGCATGTTTCTTTTTTAATATGACCCTTGTCATCGGTCCAGTAATCAATGACAATATAATCTGTGCTGAGACATCTTGAATATTTTATGGTGGAAACTTATTATGGTTTTCCAAAGTTTTATTTCAGTAAATGTAATTATACCAATATAGGGCATATTTACACATGATTCAATGTTTCAATGTTGCGCTGAAACACTATCCTCAACAATGGGAAGACCATTGAGCACACAAGATAAATTAAATCCATGTGATTTGGTGCTACGAAAGTTTTACTTGTCAGTGTGCGAGTTTCCATGATGTCAGCTTCTCGAAACACTTATCGTGACGACTATTAGTCTTTGTAACTTTCCCTAGAATTATTTTAAAATCAGTCAAATGTTGTATCTCGTGGATTAATAAGTTTAAGCTAACCAAATATAAATATATATTTTCCACATTGAATCATGTGTAAATATGTCTAATATTGGTATAATTACATTTACTAAAATACAACTTTGGAAAATTGGACGCACAAAAACCATAACAATTTTCCAACATAACATATTCGAGATGTCTCAGCACAAATTATATTGTCACTGATTACTGGACTGATGACAAAGGTCATATTACATAATGAACATGGAATCGTGCAAGAGCATTTCACAACTCTAATACATAAAGCTGCATCTTCACATGACTAACCGTGAAAGCTTCCTGAGAAATTTGTTTAAAGATATTTCTTATGTACATATTTTGTATTGGTTTCGCTCCTCTTTTCAGAACACATTTTATTGTTTCGAAAACAAAATTCATTTTTGTGTTTATGTACGATCTTTTTAGAGACATTTTGCCTATTTTAAAGTATATCAAAGAATGGACAAATCAGCCACGCCATATTATAATCCACCGTAATGAGGTCGGTCAGATCAAAACTGACTTATTCTTATTAAGGATTGTCAAAGCAAGCCAAATTCTTGAGTTATAATGTTTGACTGAATTAAAAACATCACCAAACTTAACGTAAGTAATGATATCTTTGTATACTGATTACATGAGCGTTATATGTTTTTTCAAGGACACATAGACAATTATCCTGAAAGAGCATTGTATCGCAATTCGCACCTTATAGTTTTGAAGCTGATATATATTCTCAGACCATATTATAAAATATAATCGATATATCGCAGTAAGAGAATGTGGCTTTAATGCAACGTTAATGACAAGTAACTGACTCATGCCATTCGATGATGACCCGATTTGAAATGATAAGGTAAATCTATAATTGTGTTTGGTTTTGTTTTTTGGAACAGATCTATTTAATATCTTTTCCTACGCACTTTTTGCATTAGTCTGAGTGTCACCTTCAAGTCGAATAAATGAGGAACAACTATAATCCAGAATATCAAACAATATAATAATTTCGATAGGGTTGATTTGTCGGCAGCTTGCAGCAATAAAGAATTTGTATCATTGTTCTAATGTTCTATAACGAATGAAAACCAATCGCCTATTGATGTTCAGATTATTATCTTAAGAATGCCATTATACCTCGTTCTAATATCCACAGGCGTGAGTGCAGTGAAGATGTCTCCTAGTTTAGTAACAGGTCTGCTGTTCGCAGCCATTTTGATTAACACGAAGTAATACCAAATTGATATTGGCCATAACCTATACAATATTTAGCTTCACATATTTTATATTTTGTATATTTGTTAAGCTCTCTTGACCAAATTAAGTTTGATGACAATGTCTTTTCCAAATAATTGGTCCTAACATTTTATGCAAAGTTAATTGCTAATTTAATTCAAACAATACCAGTTATCTAAGCTTATAAGTCTTACCTGTATTCATTCGAATAATGTGATTTGGCCAGTCCTAAGTTGTAAAATATACATTACGAAAACATTAATCACAGTAACACAATATTGACTCAAAATATATGTATACAAACAGAAGTGTTAAATGCAGTATTTAGACTTCGGCTGCGAGACCTACATTGGAGCACGTGAAACTAAGTACGGTTTCACAAACAAAGCCCTCTACACAGTGTAAGTTTATCGCAAACACATCCTCAAAATGACCATGAATATAACGACTGTGTTACGAAAGTTTTATAATTTATTTTAAATCTCAGTTTGCCAGAAGAAAAAAAAATTGTGCAATTTTAAAACAGGGCTCTCTAAATAAAAGCAATTAGGCGGACGTGTGTGTAAAGAATGTATGTATGTATGTATGTATGTATGTATGTATGTATGTATGTATGTATGTATGTATGTATGTATGTATGTATGTATGTATGTATGTATGTATGTATGTATGTATGTATGTATGTATGTATGTATGTATGTATGTATGTATGTATGAATGTATGTATGTATGTATGTATGTATGTATGTATGTATGTATGTATGTATGTATGTATGTATGTATGTATGTATGTATGTATGTATGTATGTATCAATTCATATAGATTTTAATAGATAATACATCCCATACATATATTTACTGAAATAAAAGAAACGAAATGTAAATCTTAGCCAAATAGATTGCATATTACAGAAAAGCAGTGTTTAGTTTAAGTTGCTTTTACTTGTAAAATCTCACGAACTGAGTTTACAACTTACGCCCATCGGATATTATTTATCTTTTGCATTGCTCAAGCGGGCGACGAACGCAGCTTTCAATATAATTTGTGTCACATGAAATGTTTCCTAAAAAAACTTACATATCGCGTAATCACAAGGTGAGTATAAGGACTTTGAAATCAATAAATGTATATATAAGAAAAGAATGTTCTCATGAATTGTGGGATGCGTTAAAACAATTATATCGCATAAGTAACCTTAACAGTTCGAAAAACTACATTTGGAGTAAACCGTTTGCATTCATTGTGTAATGTTAGGACACTGTAATATATATTTTTTATGAATATATCAAGTGAAAGAATTCCTTATAAATATCGGCATAACCATTACAAAATAAAGCTGCTAGGCAAACATACTGCAACAATCATGATTGTCTGACAACCAGTGAAAGCTTGTAAACACCTATTCAGACACCATCTGTTTCTCCAGCTCGAGATGTGACTGTGATGAAAAGTTCTTGGAGTGTATGGTTGGTGTAGCTACGTCGGATACAATCCAATCCCGTTTACATTCACTTCTCTCTTTTCATCATACAATAGTTTGCAGACTTGAATCTCTGCCTTACACCTTCTTTGTCCATATGTTAAATGATATTTGTAATGTGCAAAAATATGATCAGTTTTCATGACATGTCCTTTAAAGCAGTACCATCAATTTGTGATACCATTATAGAAAACCGTATCATTCGAGATGTCCATCCTGATCATTATAATAGTGCAATGGGTTCAAGCCTACTTTTGTTATCAGGTCCATAAACTCTTACAATAAAGATATATCAAGTTACACTAAATACGTTTTTCTTAAACAAAACAAAAATATAGTCTTATAACAGATCCAAGGCATTACAGCGTAATAGAAGAATGTATTATGAACCTATAGACAAAACATATGACCTCGAAAGATGAAATTAGAACATGCGCATTACAGAACTTAGAAGATTACTTATGTATCTCATTGTAACGTATATGCAGTACCGATATATTCTTATACGATTATGTCACATTAAATTGTGAAAACTTAATTTTGACAGAAAATATTTGATTGTCAAATTGCCAGATCATGGCTGTACAATAGCATCAAACAACCAATATAGGTGCATTACTACTGCTACTACTAGTGACTCAATCAGACAATCCTCTATATCCCCTCTTTTAACCGAGTGTGACTAACAGTGACCCACGCATGATAATAAGAACACTGCTACTTACTTTCATTCATTTAAATACAATATGGTCACACAATGTATGAAATTATTGGTATAACTGGAATTTGTATACCTCTAAACATCGTCTCTCTGTCTGGTACAGCAGGTGGGGCGGGATAAAGATGATACCGCTCAGTCTCATTTTATAGCTTTCTGGTCTAGTTTGTTATATCGCCACAAGGTGGGAATTTAAACAGTTTAAAATAAACAGCTAACAGAACGACAGAAGGAAGTACATAAATAGGTCCTCTCATTATACCCCACTAAATTGTTGGATTAATGAGAACAGTGTTATTTTGCAAGACAACATGAAAACCACGTACATTAATAAATCGGCGATGTTTCGTCAAGAGCATTATCTCAGGCTGCACAAGGCTATTCTTATAGTATCAAACAATGAAGCAAGAGTATATACACAAGGTGTTTGAAGTATCAGGATAAGGAACCTTTGATTAAAACATTTCAATTGCAATACAAATATTGAATCTGTTGCAGCTTTTGAAGTAAATATTGAGACGAACCAGACAGAATTACTAAGGTACACACAAGGTTTAAAGTCGCACCAACTGAAAGATAACTGTGAATGTAGCTGATGTAGCTCAGCTCAAGATTTGCAGCCTTGCACATGTTTGTGACGTGTTGATGCAATGAAAGAGTAATGTAGACAGTAACACCTAAGTTTCGTACTAAGTGCATGTAATGTCGGTGTTACTGATATATATTGTTTGAGTTAAAGGATGTGAATGAGAAATTCTTTGTGTTGTAATCTAAATCACTTCAGTTTATCATCATTCATCTTACGCTTGGTACATGTCATCCATGATTTCATTATAATATGTACACTTGTATGCTGTATAGATATTTGCATCTATTGTTTTTCACAAATCAAGCATTCATCACATACAAATATAAATATGTCTGTATAGGATGTGCAGGCCAGCTTTCGGCACAATCACTCTGAATATGTGTGTGTGTGTGCATGTTTGTGTGTTCTTGTATATGTTCGTGCCTGGGACTTTGTCTATGTGTCTGTATGTGATGACCGTATACGTACAACAAGAGAGCAACATTCATATCAACAAAATATATTTTCATTGCTCAATATATACGCTTTTAAGTGTCAAACATAACAAATGGCAAAACGTTAGACAGTCCTATAAAGTTTCATCTCGTTTATAATATTGTCTCATACCAATGCACATTTCGTTTGCTTGCTTGAATGAATTGTATGATGTTTGTTTCTTTATTTCGCTTTGGTTTTGCATTGCGTTTTTTAGATATTATTACTGATATTATGACAATAATCAGATAAATTATTACTTCAAATGTAAATAGTTTTAACTGTTTTGATTATTTTAGCTTTAATGTATAACATGGACCTAACCATAACGATGAAGACATTAAATAACATCTTTATTACTCACTAAACTTCTTTGATTATCCTACATCAAAAACAAGCATTTTAGTTAAATTCACCAGTGTAATAATTGTCGTAAAACAGATAACGTATCAACAATTAAGTGGTTGGTGAATGATTGGGTATTTGACAGCGCAGCCGTGAATGCAGGTTGAAGTTATTCATACCACAAATGTTAATTTTAATTTACAGGCAGAAAATGTGTGTATTTTTGTATGATTCAGAAAGGATCGGTCATGCAATGAGAACATATAGAGGTAAATAGGACAGTGATTGCGACATATCAGCTGAATGTTCAACTTCTGATAGCTTAGTGCTAATCCAGAGTCCCCATTGTACGAAGGCGGTGAGAAAGGCCGAGAGAAAGAGAAATAAAGTAAAATCAAACGACCAGTAAATGGTTTGTATTGAACATTAATGAGGTTTGATTTTTCCCACTTTTCAAATATCCGATCCTAAATACTCATAACTGACAATAGTATATATCTCGCATATTGTATTTCATTGTGACGAATAGATCCTTTCTTCGCAATAAACACACGTATACAATATATCTTTAACAATCCGTCCTTGACGACATACCGAAGGTACATGCATCATTTATATCCCGATTCTTGTGTGGTCAATACATTGACAGATGATACCATATAGCCAGATTTACCCAGTTTATACACTACTTTACATAAAAACTACCTACGTATATATATATATATATATATATATATATATATATATATATATATATATATATACATGGTTATTATTATATTAGACATGTCATACACATATTGAGTGGAGCGACATTTTCGGATATTTGGACTGACTGAATCAACGTATTCAGAATATTTCTAAATGCCATTCTTAAGTTCGAAATGTCTACACTTTCCAACAAATATATGAATTGTATTTATTATAGTAGAGGTTTGCCACGTACCAGTGTGTCTAATCAAAGATTATAAATTTAGTTTTGCATAACCATCAAAAGAGAAGACAAGCATAAAGAATTTGATATAGTCATTACTTTGACTACTTGAAACCTCCGGAGCTCAAGGGATAAAATATTGCGATTGTTGCATGTGATCATACTGTAAAAGACTGTAATGGATCCTGAAAGGTATTTAGTAAAAGAAATTGCATGGGAAAGGATTATTATCCAGCTGAATAAAAGAGTCAGTCCTAAGTACAGTTTATTGGTGTAAGCATTTAATCCAGTTATTGTCAATATCCTGCACAATGGATATATGTTCCTTAAATATGATACAATAAAAATTATACATAAATAGTAAATGTGTAAAATGATTTTGGAGTGCTGACAGGGTCAACAAAAGGTCACAAACTGAAACTTTATTATTTTGTAACAACATACAAGTGTTTAATCTTCAATTATCTACATTCCAGAATGTATCATACACCCATGACTTGAATAAACAATTCGTAACTCAGTCGATGTCAAGGAAAGGCCGTCAGTGTTTGTTTTCCTACTATCCTTGCTGCTGCTTTCATCGCAAAAATTAAACATTCAGAGTGTCTGCCATGCGTACAAGATCTCGGATGACATTCCTTGCAATGAATAGTGTATATATACACATACTTTCTACCTAATCTAAGTATATTTTCTGATGAATGAGCAAGTATTATAAATTATGAAAAGATACGATATATGTTATACGTATCCATATATGTTAAACGTATCCATCTACACACCTCTTTTGTGAGATCAAATATTTACTGCTCTTTATATATATATATATCTATATAAAATAACATACAGAGATTGTGAGTACGTAAGAGAGAGAAAACTGGCGTTAATTCGAGCCAAATAAATAATTCGTCAAGTTTAAACCCACTTACATATAATGACACACGCTTTAAATAACAACTGTTGGATTACTACAAATTGGATTCACTAGGGTCAATTTACAAGGAGAGATAAAGTAATAATAAGATGTACATAAACAATCGACGTGCGGGGTTGGTGCATTTTACACAGCCAAGCTGTATATTTCGACTTATTTGGAAGTTGTGAAGAAAGGATGGAAAACCCAGTATAGCAAGAAATCAACGTCATCTACTTAATTGAATCAAGAATGCCACGTCAAAGCTCAACATAGACGATTGTAATTGCAAACAGTACATCCAGATACATAGAAGAGCGATGGGAACTAAGATGTTTCACTCATATGTAAATATAATAATGGGCGGATTAGAAGGACAACGTCTGGACACATTAAACAAAAATTCGTAACGGTTGGTACTTGTCACTGAAGAGGTGGAAATTAAATGTTATAACTTGATGAACATGATAATCGCCATTATTATGCACAAATCAAAATTAAGTATTGTATCTTTGGCATGTCATTTTCTTCAATGGAGTCTTGAAACTTGTATCCAGTATCTTTGACATGTCATTTTCTTCAATAGAGCCTTGAAACTTGTATCCATTTTATCACATTAGAATTTTTTCTGTCGCTTTCAGGTAGCTTTCTAAGTGCAATGAAACGATGCCGTCTTTTATATTTGTATTGTGTTACTTAGTGTATAATTTGGAACCATCGGGAAATGCCTTATACCATATTCTAGAGATTTTAGTGCAGCTATTTAGCGACAACTTTAAATCCTAATATTTATTGTGAGACATAATCATCACCCCTAGGTTTTCCCTTATGTATCAAAATATACACTGTCCTTCATGCCTTAATGTAAAACACGTCACAACGTTAATGGAACGACACATATAGAGGCTACACATATGAAAATTAGCAAACTTTATCTAACATTCAACAAACAATATAAATTTAGAAAAGAATATACCTTTTGTTAGAAATATTGCACAATCTGAATTTTCTTCATTCTAATATTAATTACAATGATATATCTTGACCTAAATTTCAGATGAAATGTACACTCATTTAATGAAGTTTATATATGATGTATATCACCTTATAACAATATGATTAATATAAATAGTATTAGTTACAATCCGTTTGTTACATTTATATGATAAACAGCGTTTCATTGTTGTAAATGTGTAATAAAATGAAATTGACTAATACATATATTAAATATTTTCTTTCTAGTCGTTTTGAACAATAGTTTGGGTTTGAGTTTAATGTAATAATGTAAGTGCGGGTTTATGTGTTTTTGTGTATATGCTTATTTGATTTGCTGATGAATTTGTCTGTAGTTGTACGTAGCTTATAATATATGTTTTTCATTTACTGGAAATGGCTTTGAAGTGATTGTATGCGCTTATTAAATATATTTGACATATCTATCATATGGTGTAAATTCCAATGAAATAAACTTAATACTCATAAATATGAACAAAATGATTGACATGAAAATGGATATTTATCTATCCTCAGCAAATATTATAAAACTATTCACTTGTTCGACATTGATATGCATGTTCTTAATTCTGCAACAACGAACTTTGTCATTCTCTTAGACTATGATATCTACCCTTCTATGGTCGATAACAATTATTCATATTTACATTATTGCACTCTTCTCATATAATATTTATACGTTTTGGAATATTTGTTGTTTGTATTTTTAATGTTTTTGTTTTCATGTAGTATCGTTTGTCTTTTTGTGTTGGTTTGGAATTTGCTTTGTTTGTCTTTTCTGTTGGTTTGCATTTTGCGTTGGTTTGTTTTGTTGTGCTTGGTTTGGGACAACTATTGTTTTGTTTGATTATAAATATAACTGCTGTTGTGGCAGTTATAAATCATTATTAAGATACAGTTATGTTAACTATAGAGTTGATGTTACGTTGATACGTTTAGATACTACGTAGACATGATCTAGTCCGCTTACTTCAATACCTCATATTGCATTCTTATTTGGCATCAACATTCCTTACCACTATTCAATATGTATTACTTCATAGACTAATGTATCAGTACAGGTAAGTAATGACTATCAAAACCATTATGGTCTTTCACTTCTCTTAGTTTTAGTAAGTGTCAGGTGCGTTGTGAATGATCTGATTACTGACTCATAAGCCATGAGGTCAATTATATGTCAAAGAGTAAGTTAAGTTTAAAGATACCAACACAAGTTTAATGAGGGTCTATAAATATAAAAGGATAAATATTGGAAAGAGAAACAAGACAGCAACATAGGAGAGTGATTGCAACAGCTCAGATAAATGTTGGAAATTTTAGATCATTATGCACTATTGGGTTTACAGCGAGGGTCTTCACTAAGAGGGTCAGTTGACGTTTTTATGTTTGAGCAAACTTACCTCATGCAAGAGATAGACGATCCCCTCACCATTACCTGGGCTGAAGAGCGTTCCCATCATCTGGTTGCTGACGTGTAATACTATGCGATTTTGATTATAATATTGGTTTCTGTCCTCTCTCTCAAATACATATACATATATTCAGAACCCTCCATCAATTTAATCGAATAAAGATAAATCCTCATTGTGCTACTGCTTTATTTCTTAATTTTATATGGACCTGCACTGGATAGTCTTCCTTATTATGAACAATTTATGTCTAGAGAGTGCGAGTTAGGAAATATTTCTTTCTAACATAACTGTTTTAAATTCTCAACCCTTATCAGCTTTCAGTTTTAAATTTTCAACTCAATTTCAGATATGGACATTTTTGCTCAAGGCAATAAAAAAACATTTCAAATGTCACAGCATAGTATCAGGACATTCTAATTAGTTCTTTGAAACATATTTCTCTATTGGTCTTGACTGGTCATTTGTCTACAGAACATTCATGGATACCTCACACGTAAACTGAATTTAATCGTAAACAAACAACATCGACCTATCCTTATGTCCATTTCTAGGTAATCTATTGTACCCTGAGCCATCGAACTTGTAGTAATTCAGCTGAGATCTTGCAGTCAATTTTCGTAAACGGTTATAGAAAAACTAATCAGTTAATTGGTCATGTTATAACCTGTCCTGATAGGATCTATATTTACCGTATTGATTTGTCAGTCTAAATTCCTTCCTGGTTCATTTTATTGGGTTTAGGCAAATATTGCACCCGTTACATTGGTCCGTAACTATACATGAGATGTAGATGTGCATGCTAGTTCTGGTTCTTACATCTGTTTAAATAGTTTCATAGTATAATTCACAGAGACGTTTGTTACAATCACATTGTTCGAATGAATACAGATAAGACTTAAAAGCCGAGATAACTGGTATTGTTTGAATTAAATGTTAGGCCCAATTATTGGCAAAAAACATTGTCATCAAACTTAATTTGGTCAAGAGACTTTAACAAATATACAAAATATGAAATATGTGGAGCTCAAGATTGTAGAGGTTATGGCCAATATCAATTTGGTATTACTTACTTCATGTTAATCAAAATGGCTGAGAACAGCAGATCTGTTACTGAACTGGGAGACATCTTTACTGCACTCACGCATGTGGATATTAGAACGAGGTATAATGGCATTCTTAAGATAATAATCTGAACATCAATCGGCGATTGGTTTTCGTATGTTATCTAACATTAGAACAATGATACTAATTCGTTTTAGCTGTACACTGCTCAGAAATCACCCTTATCGAAAATATTAAATTTTTTAACATTCTGGATTATAGCTGTTCCTCATTTATTCGACTTGCACGATTTGCTGTACATAGAAGATTACTCTCAGACTAATGACAAAAGTGTGTAGGAAAAGATATTAAATAGATTTAATCCCAAAAGACAAAGAACAAAATTACAGATTTACCTAATCATTTTAAATCGTGTCATCATCGAATGGCATGAGTCAGTTACTTGAGCAGCAGGGGGGGGGGGCGAATCGGACATTTGTCCGAGACATCATTTGCTCTAAATCTAACAAACATCTCGATAGAATTAATTCGAATCCTTCTTTTCCAACCAAAAAAAAAAAGATGACTTGCTCGAAACATAAGTTTTTCGCAAATCATACTCCAAGACAGTTTTCATCGTTTAGTCAAAATACGGTCTCGTCGTGATGTCATCGCCCCCCTCCCCCCCCCCCCCGCTGCTGCTATGGGTTAATAATTTATTTCAACCAAATATTTGATCGAGTCCGATACAAATTCGTGTCCGAGGATCATGTAAATTTATTGCTGACTGAGCTTTACTAAAGAAATTTTTAAATTGATTGAAGTCCATATCGGAACACCATGTCTGCCAAATATTTCGTAACGTATGTGTATCAACGCCGTTAAACACAGCAAGAATATTACAGTTATCTCTGATCACTTTTGGAATCTGAGTGTAGCGTTGAGTGACATATATCACGTCGGTGTTTTTAGGCCTGCCTCGGGAAAATATTCTAGCTGGGTTTTGTTGATTGTCTAACATCACATCGTCGTATACGACTAAATTGTTAATTCTCCCATCAATGTCATCCACGGATGGTGCCTCGTCAATATCAGTTATAAAATCAATGGCGTTCTCACCCTTAATTTCTGATGCATTCTCGTTAAAATCCTTTAACACTTCATGGCATCGTTGATCATCTACGCTAGGAGCAACTAAATACAACTTATCCCACTTCATCCATCTCGCTATTAAATTGAGCAACAATTTCGTCTTGCCGGATCCAGATGGCCCGATTATAATTGCGCGGATAGAGTTTGGTAGCGCTGCATGATGCTTAACTGGTTCTCTTGTTTTAGTCGCTGAAAAATCAATTATATTCATATCTCTATACATAAATTATGGATCTATATTGTGTGAAGTGTAAAACGCGTACTAACACAAATGATGTGACGACGATTACAACTAGCAATAACAGATCAGCACTTACTGGTAGATGTGCAACATGTGGTACAAAAAAATTTAGATTTTTTTCTATGAAATCCGGAGATGTTTTTAAAAAAAACGAGAAGGTGATATCGCAGCCAAATTGGCAAAGCTCCCTGGAATCCCATTGGCAAAGTACCCCGGAGAAAAGCACCTTCCAGGATATAGCTACTGTGGCCCCGGAACACGATTAGATATCAGACTTGATGATCAAAATCAGCCCCGACCCGGCGAGTATCCGATAAACGCTATTGATAAGGCGTGTCATGTTCATGATGTTGCATATAAAAGCAGCAATCTGCAAAACAGGCATCTCGCGGATGTGAAATTAATTCATGCGTTAAATGCTATTCCTGATAAATCTTTGAAAGAAAAATTGGCTTCGTGGTTGGTAAAATCAGCTATGAAAGGCAAATTGATGATGGGCGCTGGTAATTAATAATATGGAATCTATTTATTATTCTCCGAGGGGATACTGGAGGGGTAACGCTGCAATCAATAAACTCGCCAACGCCGCAAAAGTGAAAAAGGCCACTGCGGCTAATTGGTTATCCAAACAGGCTATATGGCAAATTTATCTACCGCATCCTAAACAAATCAATTTCTCGCATTTTGGTGTAACCGGACCCAATGAAGTTCATCAAGCTGATTTATTGTTTTTACCACATGACAACGGTTACAAATACGCGCTAACCGTAGTTGACGTTGCGAGTCGATACAAACAAGCAGAACCGCTTAAAACAAAATCATCACCTGAAGTTGCTTCTGCATTTGAAAAGATTTATCGACGAGGCCCACTACGCTGGCCAAATCTGTTACAAGTTGATCCTGGCAAGGAATTTCAAGGCGCTGTTTTATCAGCGATGAAAGATCACAATGTCACCATCAGACGGGGGCATACTGCACTACATCGCGATCAGGCAATTGTAGAACGATTTAATCGGACTCTTGCTGAGCGGTTATTTGGATATCAATATGCAAAAGAATTCATCCAAGAAAAGCGATCCCGTGAATGGGTCAAAAGGTTACCACGGTTAGTTGCAGCGCTAAATAACGAGATTACCAGAGCAATCAATATGAAACCTAACAACGCAATAAAAAAGTATATACCACAACCACAGCGGGATAGCGTTTCTCAGCCAATTCTTGGCAATGTCACCGTGAGATATTTATATGAACCAGGAAAACTAGAAGGTGGTAAAAAAAAGGGTTACTGATCCTATTTGGAGTGTCACTACGCATAGCATATCTACTATAACACGATCAACTGGTAGACCTCCAATCTTTAAACTGGATTCAACTGCCTTCAGCGGGGTTTTACACGCAAACAATTACAAGTTATTCCTGACGATACTTAATTGCCACCGCATGGTCTTAACTAGCGCCGTTGCGTCTGTTGCACTCAAGACAAGTCAACATCACATTGTTTCTGACATGACCGAGACTGTTATTTTTTCTGTCTACGGTAAATTGGCGAGGATCTTTATCCGAATACTGCCAACGCATTATACAATTGCAACTCGCGCAGTGATTATTCTGTTGTTGCTTCAGCGTAATTATTAATTCAGCATCAATGTCAAATTCTCGTTGTTTTTTTTTTGTCTTGTTGTTTGTAACCGGAGAGTTTTTTATTAATGATGCTAACATCAATATCATCCATTTTGGCGTCGTCATCAAATACAATTCTTCGAAGCTGATTTATTCGCCGTACTCTAGACACTGCAAGATAGACTAAATTTGACCACTCAATGCGATTATCGACTATCCAAACAATTGTATCCGCGATGGTTAATCCCTGCGAGGAATGTATCGCCGTTACGTAACCCAGTGTCCATGGCGATTTATTAGCACGCAATGCGTCTTCGACAACACTGATATCAACCAGCACAATATCATTTAATACTAGTGTTTGTCCATATCGGAACACCATGTCTGCCAAATATTTCGTAACGTATGTGTATCAACGCCGTTAAACACAGCAAGAATATTACAGTTATCTCTGATCACTTTTGGAATCTGAGTGTAGCGTTGAGTGACATATATCACGTCGGTGTTTTTAGGCCTGCCTCGGGAAAATATTCTAGCTGGGTTTTGTTGATTGTCTAACATCACATCGTCGTATACGACTAAATTGTTAATTCTCCCATCAATGTCATCCACGGATGGTGCCTCGTCAATATCAGTTATAAAATCAATGGCGTTCTCACCCTTAATTTCTGATGCATTCTCGTTAAAATCCTTTAACACTTCATGGCATCGTTGATCATCTACGCTAGGAGCAACTAAATACAACTTATCCCACTTCATCCATCTCGCTATTAAATTGAGCAACAATTTCGTCTTGCCGGATCCAGATGGCCCGATTATAATTGCGCGGATAGAGTTTGGTAGCGCTGCATGATGCTTAACTGGTTCTCTTGTTTTAGTCGCTGAAAAATCAATTATATTCATATCTCTATACATAAATTATGGATCTATATTGTGTGAAGTGTAAAACGCGTACTAACACAAATGATGTGACGACGATTACAACTAGCAATAACAGATCAGCACTTACTGGTAGATGTGCAACATGTGGTACAAAAAAATTTAGATTTTTTTCTATGAAATCCGGAGATGTTTTTAAAAAAAACGAGAAGGTGATATCGCAGCCAAATTGGCAAAGCTCCCTGGAATCCCATTGGCAAAGTACCCCGGAGAAAAGCACCTTCCAGGATATAGCTACTGTGGCCCCGGAACACGATTAGATATCAGACTTGATGATCAAAATCAGCCCCGACCCGGCGAGTATCCGATAAACGCTATTGATAAGGCGTGTCATGTTCATGATGTTGCATATAAAAGCAGCAATCTGCAAAACAGGCATCTCGCGGATGTGAAATTAATTCATGCGTTAAATGCTATTCCTGATAAATCTTTGAAAGAAAAATTGGCTTCGTGGTTGGTAAAATCAGCTATGAAAGGCAAATTGATGATGGGCGCTGGTAATTAATAATATGGAATCTATTTATTATTCTCCGAGGGGATACTGGAGGGGTAACGCTGCAATCAATAAACTCGCCAACGCCGCAAAAGTGAAAAAGGCCACTGCGGCTAATTGGTTATCCAAACAGGCTATATGGCAAATTTATCTACCGCATCCTAAACAAATCAATTTCTCGCATTTTGGTGTAACCGGACCCAATGAAGTTCATCAAGCTGATTTATTGTTTTTACCACATGACAACGGTTACAAATACGCGCTAACCGTAGTTGACGTTGCGAGTCGATACAAACAAGCAGAACCGCTTAAAACAAAATCATCACCTGAAGTTGCTTCTGCATTTGAAAAGATTTATCGACGAGGCCCACTACGCTGGCCAAATCTGTTACAAGTTGATCCTGGCAAGGAATTTCAAGGCGCTGTTTTATCAGCGATGAAAGATCACAATGTCACCATCAGACGGGGGCATACTGCACTACATCGCGATCAGGCAATTGTAGAACGATTTAATCGGACTCTTGCTGAGCGGTTATTTGGATATCAATATGCAAAAGAATTCATCCAAGAAAAGCGATCCCGTGAATGGGTCAAAAGGTTACCACGGTTAGTTGCAGCGCTAAATAACGAGATTACCAGAGCAATCAATATGAAACCTAACAACGCAATAAAAAAGTATATACCACCACCACAGCGGGATAGCGTTTCTCAGCCAATTCTTGGCAATGTCACCGTGAGATATTTATATGAACCAGGAAAACTAGAAGGTGGTAAAAAAAGGGTTACTGATCCTATTTGGAGTGTCACTACGCATAGCATATCTACTATAACACGATCAACTGGTAGACCTCCAATCTTTAAACTGGATTCAACTGCCTTCAGCGGGGTTTTACACGCAAACAATTACAAGTTATTCCTGACGATACTTAATTGCCACCGCATGGTCTTAACTAGCGCCGTTGCGTCTGTTGCACTCAAGACAAGTCAACATCACATTGTTTCTGACATGACCGAGACTGTTATTTTTTCTGTCTACGGTAAATTGGCGAGGATCTTTATCCGAATACTGCCAACGCATTATACAATTGCAACTCGCGCAGTGATTATTCTGTTGTTGCTTCAGCGTAATTATTAATTCAGCATCAATGTCAAATTCTCGTTGTTTTTTTTTTGTCTTGTTGTTTGTAACCGGAGAGTTTTTTATTAATGATGCTAACATCAATATCATCCATTTTGGCGTCGTCATCAAATACAATTCTTCGAAGCTGATTTATTCGCCGTACTCTAGACACTGCAAGATAGACTAAATTTGACCACTCAATGCGATTATCGACTATCCAAACAATTGTATCCGCGATGGTTAATCCCTGCGAGGAATGTATCGCCGTTACGTAACCCAGTGTCCATGGCGATTTATTAGCACGCAATGCGTCTTCGACAACACTGATATCAACCAGCACAATATCATTTAATACTAGTGTTTGTCTTTCGCGCTGTCCTGGAATTTCAACTTCAATATTCTGTCGCCGTGTGTCAGCGGGTCTATAACACAATGAAACTTTTATCAGGGGATATTTTCTTTGTGAAGCTCAAACAACTTTTTCTGAAGTGTGTCTCTGACTCTTTTTCTGCTAGCAACTACAAAATCGTTTGGTCTCCATGTGTTATAAAATTCCTCTATGGGAGTTTCAGAAATCACCTCCAGAATTATTTCACATTGTATTTTATCGGGTTGTAATCTGATTAATATTTTGACCTCACTTAATTGTTCATCAAGTGCCCTATAATCGCTATCAATTTCTTCATAATAGTCCACAAATTCTTTCAGCCACTTATGTGGACCCGCGCCGACAAATGCTGGGGGCTGTCCATGATCTCCGCACATTATCACCGCTATATTCTTTTGCAGCAGCCAATCCAAGAACATCTTTAATATTTCTGTTGATACTGTGCATACTTCATCCCAAATTATAACCTCGAGGATGAATTTATCTCCCATTAGTTAAGGTGTCCATTTGTCACCACTGTATCTGAAAAAACTATGATACGTACACGCGGATACGCCTCGTTGTTTTATCTCTCTGGCTAATCTATGTGTTGGCGTCAGCACAATCATGTTTGTGAAATCCGTAGGATTTTTCCCACGAAATAACTCGATTGCACGCGTCGTTTTTCCTGACCCGCCACAGCCGTTTAAATAAACTGTTTTATATCTACAAATTGGATCTGATATCGATGGTGCATTAGAACGCTCTGATAAATTATTACCGCGTAAGTAATTACTTTTACTTTCAACGTCTGCTGTTTCAGAATACTCGCTCAGCATTTCTTTTTTAATTCTCCATGATCCCCAACTTTCATCCGAATTAGTGAATTCAGCAACTGCGCAACTGTACTTGCTGTTAATGTAAAATGAATCAACGGCAAATCTAACCGCAGTGTCAGGAAATCTATTTATCATTGAAAATAAATTAATACAAGCATAACCCAGCATCGACGACCTCAAATGTGTATACGGGGATCTGTAACCGTCTCTATAAGTAACAACTGTACCCAATTTTGTTCCATCGGACAACAAAGCATCTTTACAATCTACATATATGTTTTTAGATACTGCATCCGCGATTACAAAGTCATATTCGGTGTTATCCATAATCAGCCGTGAACAATATCGTCTATAGTCGCATTTTTTCCTCCCTGAGTGAATTTTCCGATTATTCTTCTGCCGAGATCTTTTGCTTCGATGTTTCGTTGATTAAATATCCGTTTGGACCACTCAATGATATATTCTTCGCCGGCATCAATATGTTTTCTGGATTCCTCAATTATACTATCAAGACGTTCCGGTGTTGGTAACCATACATTGGTTTGTTTCCGATATGATATAATTGCTTCACTGACCGTCAGCGAAATTAACATTTTTGTATCAATCATGAACCGTAATAACGCTATTGGCAGCCACTTCTTTTCAGACATGTGTCTACCAATCCAAATATAACAACAGCGATGAAGTCCTGCTGCAAATTCAAATGATACTACACGAGCGAATCCAGTTAAATCAAAATCAGGCAGCGGCCCATTAATTGCAACACGAGTCATTTCATGTACGGGGTGTCCAAATCGTTTAAACTACTCAGTACAATCTCCATAACCAAGAAAACTCGCTGGATAACAAGCAACCATATCAACTGAAATGATATTATCATGGTCGTATTTGTTATTCCATAAACCGCCATGATTAAATTCTAAACAACTAGCCTCAATGTCTGGCAAGAATTCTACGTGTGTTGGTTTCCATGCGTTTTTGATTCTCGCAAAATGAGCTGAAACCGACGGGATTGTAAAACAGTTGTCAATAATTGTTCGTTGATGATTTCATCGGTGGCTTCGCCACACGCCGTTAAAAACCCACTAGCTGTTTTATCACTTTGTTGTGAAATGCTTCAGTGCAGTATAATTCACCGTTTGGTCTTACAAACTGATCAAACGTATCCGGGTCGTTTTCAGTGCTGCGAAGTAACCACACCGACACGGGGTAGTTTTTACTCAAATGCGCAATAGTATCGAAAAGTTTCTTTTCAGCGAGAAAACCGTCCGTGGAAATTCTTCTCGTAAGAATTCGTCGGGTATATACTTTATTGTTCTGTTTCGTGGAAATATTGTGACCGCGGACGTCCATGCGTGTTCGTTATGATCAATAATTTTAATTGGGGCTCCCTTTGATCTATATTTTGATTCGTATAAAATTTATCCGGTTATCGTTGTAACAGTTATTGGAAATCTCAGCGACGTTTCTAATTTTGCTATATCGCTAATAGTCGCTCCGCGGTTTTTCACCGTTAACTCCCATTGAGCTATTTTGCTACGCCGTAGATCGGTAAGTTTGTTCCCTCGGGATGCATTTGTAAAATGTTCTGTTATTCGTGCTGCTACACAATTGAGTGGCAAGGCCACTGACGACGAGGTCGCCGGCGACGACTGTTTCAATGGTTAAAGTTTTCTTAGATCAGGTTTTTCATTTAACGGATATATCCCATACACAACTGCTGTTTCAGGATATGCTCGTTCATAGTATGGTTTGTCAATTCCAGGTAACAGACCCGGCTTAGAATCACGGCTAACAACGACTGTTTTCTTGTCTTTGAGAATCGGTTTAAATTTGTCTCGTATAATCCAACCGCCTGATTCTACACGGATAATGAATTTCACTCTAAAAAAATACTTTTTGTTGCCGAGTTGTGATAACATCAACGCTGCGTTGCTGTCGTTCATGGTGGCATCAACAACGCCATCAATTCGAAATGTTGACCAGCTATGAGATGCACCGTCGTGCTTGAATTCATTAATACAATCGCGTATTTTATTTATCAAGGCTATATCCGTTATTGCCCGTTTTGGCACATCTTTGAGGGTTCTATCGAGATTGAATTTAACATTTTCGAAAGGCTTAATTGATGATAATCTCTCGAACTCCTCCATGTTATAATTAAAACAAGTATTTAAATAGAAAAATATAGTATAATGAATCATTGCAAGTGGCTAATGATTGGATCAACAACCCCGTGTAACAAATCATGCAGAAGCGAATTCTGTGGGTATCATTTACAAAGCGTTCGCAACGGTTCCTTTGGCCCCCTCCCGTGTCTCCGATGTGATGCTGGGGTAAGGGGAAAATCGCAGTTGTGTCTCAGTTGTGGCGGCAAACGTTACAGGGAACTAAAACGCTACTATGACAAACGAATAAAAAATGCAGTCATTGATCCTACTGATGACTCCGTCAGCGACAAAATCATAAAGACCCCTCAAGATTATATACAGAGACTTATAATTAAAGCAAATAATAAATTAGACAAAAAGTATTATTATACAAATGAGCCAAGATTTCAGACCTAACCCAGTGCTTGTTAATTATGAAGCATCCCGTGATGGTGTTGTTAGGAATTGCAGACTAAAAAACCGGTTGGATGGGTAAATAATATGGGATACTTGATGTTTACAGCTGAGAGGAAGAAATATCTCTGTCACAGAGCCATCTATGAAGCATTTTACGGATTAATCGAAGACGGATTTGTGATTGATCACGTTGATGGATTTCCTCAAAATAACAAATTGGATAACTTACGAGTTGTTACTCAAAGTGAGAATGCAAAGTTAGGTGGAACCGGCAAACACGCAAAAAGGGCAAAGTATGTCAAGGCATTTGATACAGAAACCAACGAAGAAAAAATATTTCAATCAATAAATGAAGCCAGTACATATTTTGATATTTGTAGGTCTTCAATACGATTTGTTGCAGAAAATATAACTAAATTAACTCTGTCGAAAAAAAATGGTCATAAAATAAAATTCGTATACATCTGAAACGATTCAAGGGAGATAACTCCTTTATGGATAAGTCGCCGCCACTCATAACACTCTACTCACTAAGTTCCCTTGTACTATGACGTCAAAGGAATTTGTGTCGTCTGCTATACCTGTAGAGAGAGGTATAATTGACTAGGCGCGCGCACGTTACTGTAATGGAGTATAACACATATTTTCGGTAGAGTTGTATTTATCAACTTTTAACATTTTTTTTAAAACTTTTTATTGTCGCTTGGTTAAAACTGCATTATTTAAACAGTTGTATTTATTTAGACCATCTAAATTCAGCTATTAATACACTTTTAGTACAGACTTTCTTTATAATCCAGCGCATTACCTATGTTCGCTCAGCCGGAACGAGCATGAAACACTAGTGTTTCCCATACATTGAAGTAGGTGGGCGTGGTTAAATTTCCTCTGTATACAGCTCTTTGTGATCTAATCGATAATGCATTTTGTCTAGAGAATAGAACAGGGAGAATGCACGCTGTTATCTAACAACTGTATTATTTTGTTTAGTGTTTTATTTAAATATTTTGTCTCATTTAAATGTTGTGAAACAGCATTAATAAGTAATTCAAGGAAATAAAATAACACACCCGTGAATCAACGCTGCTGTATTAGTCACCTTATATATGTTATGACTCGTAATAAGCTTGGGGCTTTCGAAAGCCAACTCCGACCAATCAAAACTAACCAACGCCATTAACACGGGCGTGTGGTTGTCTTTTGTCAATCGTTTCCGTAGAAAATCTGCCCCGTCGTTTCATGTTTGTGCTGTCTTTGTGCCGTCCCACATCATTACATCACAAATTCCATCATCGTTTCATTGAAATTCATCATTAATTAAGTTAATTAAGTATATGTTATGCCTAAAATCTGCCGCAACACTCGAGTGGAAATATATACGGCATTGTACCGTCCATTAATTAAGTTAATTAAGTATATGTTATGCCCAAAATCTGCCGCAACACTCGAGTGGAGATATATACGGCATTGTACCGTCCATTAATTAAGTTAATTAAGTATATGTTGTGATGGTCCCCCAAGCATATCTTCTGGGCGCTCTAAGATGATGTTTGTCACCTTAGACCTCCCTTTCGGAGATGTTTGCTTTGGTGTTCCCTTGGGCTTGCATGTCACGCCCACCATCGCATCACAAATTCCATCATCGTTTCATTGAATAATTAACTTAATTAAGTATATGTTATGCCTAAAATCTGCCGCAACACTCGAGTGGAGATATATACGGCATTGTACTGTCCCTAAAAAAACGGGTCAAAAACGACCCCCAATATTTTTTAATAATTAGAGGTAAAATGTATTATATAAATAATGGATATCAAAGATGTAAATTCTATAATTGTTGAAATTTCAAATTTGAAGAATCGAGGGATAGTATTATCTGAAGATCTCGACTGCGACAGGATTGCCTCGGAATATGAAGACATTGAGTATCAGTTTAGTAAGGGTCGTTATGTTTTACCTAAGATGTACAGGCTCGTGAAAGGAATTCAAAAGTCCATCAATGCTTGTTTATACGGTAACGACATTAATGTATTTATAACACTATTTAGCACCGTTGAAGCAATACGTCAAAAGCTCGGCCAAGAGTATCAAAAACGAGCTGAAATTAGTTCTAAGGTTCGTGATCTTAGAAAAATATTAAACGAGGAAAAACCAGTATCCTAACCACGTGAGCGTTACTATACAAAATAGGCTTTCAGTAATTTTTCAGTAAAAAATTTATTTTTTTTTAGCGTTTTTTGTACTCAATATGATTTTCTCCTGAAAGGATACTCAACAGTTTGGGTTTGCTCATGCAGTTATGTGCGCACTGGATGATCTGGTTGTGGTAGCAAGTAATCACCGCGACGCCTCCATTTTCACGTAGTTATTGTTGTTGCCGTGTCGTTAACAAAAATCGTTCATCGCCGTTCTCAGATATTACAATTTTGAAACCCCCAGCGATGTTGTTTCTGAAACACTCGCGGATAGCGTCGTACAGTTTAACCCTGTCGGAGATGGATACGTTAGCTTGATGGTATATTATTTAATAACTCAGCTTTTAATTGTGATAGTTTCACATTTGAAAACTCAGTTCACAAACAATATATGGTAGGTGAATCGCTTACAACTAGATTAGAGCGGCTAGCAGCAATTTAAGTTTATACCGGTTCGAGACAGACTTCGCTAGAAACTTCAACAACGACAACAAGCGTAGACTGACTTTTCTGTGTCAAGTGAACAACTGTTTACTCCGATAACAAGTGCGACCAAAGATGTGAAAACAGCAACTGAACGAGCAATATTTGGGGATATTCCTGAGGAAGGCAAGCGACGAGAAGTGCCTGTTCTTGGTGTGCTTGAAAAAATTGCAGCAGAGACCGAACAAACAAAAAAGTCTTTAGAAACAGTTCCAGTAGATATAGTAACTACTTCACGGCAACAACAAAATAAAAGAGCGAGTACTAGAAGAACTAGGTGCTACTGCAAGAAAACCAGAAGAAGAGAAAGAAGACGTTACTATAGAAAAAATGTATTCACCGCAAAGTATATTTACATACGATGCATACAACAAAATTAAAAATTTTAAAGATGACAATAATTTAATTAACTTTACCGCGCGGAATTATTCACTCGATCAAATCAAAATAGCTGTAAACAAAGGGTATAAAGGGTATATAAAAACGACGAGAATTGGATAAAAAAAAAGTATACCTGGCAAACCGTGGTAGATTTAAAATCACAGAAAGTTTCCGCAATGATTTTGAGAGTTTTAAAGACAAAGTATTGAGTAGAGTAAATAAAGAGTATCCAACTGGATTTTTTGGTAAAGATGAGTCAACTGGAGATGGATATTTAGGCAGCGGCATAGTTGAAAACACTAGCGTTACTTGTCCTGGTAACATCCTCAGTGATATATCACGGCTGGAAGTTCTCATCGGGGCGAAGCGAGCCGGAAACAACTCCGTCGAGATAATTAATGAGGCCGCTGATATTTGCAGGCGGTTATTTGCCGGCGGTATCATGGACATTGATGTATATCGAGAACTTATTGCTGAATTAGTTGAAAATCACAAAGATGCCCATGGTTATTACAGCGATTGATCACTAATTGGAAAACTACTATTTTTATAACAAGATGATCATACACTACAACCATGATAAACCCGTAAGCATCTACGTGGTGAACTCACGATTGCCTGCTTATAGAGCATATAACGGAGATGGTTTCGGCAATACCATTGCGGGGTTATTTACAAGAATGGCCCCAAAAGTGGCGCCGTTAGCTAAACATTTATCAATGAAGGCCATTGATGTTATTCGTGATAAGGGAATCAGCGCTGTTGGAAATCTTGCCGGAAAGGCATTTTCTGCCGCGAAAGATAAAATAGCATCATTGGTGCGAAAGAAACCAACAGTGCTGCCATCAACTACAGTGGTGCCTGCAAAAATCAGCAAAGCAATAACTAGCGCAGTGGAAGAAAAACTAGCGTCGTTGGCTGCTTCGGTGACTCCGTCACCATTGACGGATTCGCCGGTAACAGATAGCGTTATCATGAATGCGATAGCAGGAAGTGGTTTGAAACGAAAACAAAAACGACGATGATTACAAAGAGTTTCACAATTGAAAACACTAGTATGTTAATAAAATGTTTAAAGAACAGGCTGATCCGGCTTTCGATATGGAAGCCCCAGTGCCCAAGAACGATTCAGTTCGGGATTATCAATACTATTCCTATCATGCAATACAACCCGACCTACGATCGCGAATTGAACTTCAAGTTCAAGATACCAGTAAATACTTTTTGCCATGCGAAGCATTTATTGAAATCGATGGAAAACTCGTAACAAAAGATGCTGCTCATAATGATCCACCATATGCAGATGATCCAAATATCCGAGTTGGTTTCGTCAACAATGGCATAATGGCGTTATTTGAAAGTGCAAGATATCTCATTGATGGAAAAGAAATTGAATCAATAGACCGTGAAGTTGATGTTGCAACAACAATAATCGGGCTAGCAAGATACTCCGATGATTATACAAGGTCGGCTGGTCCATCTATGATGTTTGCAAAGGATACCTCTGATAACGCTGACCGGGGTTAGGGTTAGGGTTAACAGCAAAAGATACTGCAGGAGCCGATCAACAAGAAGCAGATAATTCAGAACGTCGAGCTAGACCCGGAGCTGCGTTTAATATTCTCGGAGGCGTTAATGGTAATTTCAATTTAGGATTTGCAACACGAAAAGGAGCATTGTACGGACAGCAGCGATATTTTTCATGTGCGATTCCACTCCATCACATATTTGGATTCTGCAGAAATGTCAGAAAAGTTATTTATGGAGATAAACACACAATTGCGTTAGTACGAAAAGGCAATGACAACGATGCAATTTGGCGTACTGGTGCCGCTGATGGTAAAGTAGCGACTACTCTCATTTATGGACACAGGCGGTAAATCATTGCTAAGTTGGCTAACAACAACGACTGATGCCAAAGAGGATGATGTTAATGGTACATTTACATGGCATTTGGCATCAAAACAAGGCGTTTCAGCTCCACGTCATATATTTATAGCGCTGCAGAATCGGAATCGATTACGCTCCCAAGAACGCAGTCATATGATATTTGATCGATTAGGGGTAAGTGAGGTTTCGCTCAGAATAAACGGACAATAAGAACCATCTGAGGATACACAGCTTGATTATAACAATAACCAAATAGCACGTGTGTATCATCGGATGCTGTCATATATGGGTCGTGATCAAAACGTTGATACCGGTTTGCAAATATCGCAACTCGATTTTAAGAACTTGTATCCAATTTATTACTTTTCGCTGGAACATCTTGATTTAACAAGGCAATCCGTTGTTGACATACATTTTCGAGCTCGTATAGCCCCTGGTGGTGTTGATTATAGAGCGGTTGCTGTTATTCTCAGCGACAAATCAATGCTACTTGAAGGTGTTGGTGGACGAATGAGAATCGTTGATGCACCAGTGGAAAATATGTAAATGAAACTTGAAACGTTTCGAATTAGATTAATTGAAAGCATAAATGTGTTTTACAATAAAATGACATATAGTGTTGTTAGTGTCAAGCTGACTGATGGTCAGGTCAAGAAATTGCGATCAAAATCCGCTAAAGAATGTGGAACAACAATAACGTTAAAACCAACGCAGATGTCCGGCGGTACACATAAAATATCACTGACGGATCGTCAAATAAAACATTTCAGTGATGCGCTAAAGAATAAGAGAGGGGTTCAAATTGTATTTTCAAAGGCTGCAGTCGCCAACATGATAAAATCAGGTGGTATATTTCCATTGTTAGCTGCATGCCCCATCGGTGGCGAAAGCGGCGGCGTTGGGAGCCGTTGGGACTGCGGCAGGGATGGCGTTGAAAAAAGCAACTGGGAAATATATAAAAAAAGGGAAAGGGTCTAAGACTACCAGGAACCCCGTATTCATGGTACAGCGGGAGATCCGTTCACGGATCCGGTCTGAGAATACCAGGAACGGTTTATTAGTTGAAAGCCCAATTCTCCCTATGTCCAATTTTGATTTAATTGATGCTGCTAAAAAACTAGCGACAAAAAACTTCAGAGGGGTTTTTATGAGAGATCAATTACCGAGAAAACCTAAACGCGTTGAAACCGGTATCATCAATCTTGATAACAGTAACGGATCGGGAACTCACTGGGTTGCATACGTGATTGATCCACGTGGAATTGTCTATTTCGATTCATATGGGTTAGCCCCACCGAACGAGTTTATGCGGTATATAAATTCTTCGATGAAACTCAAAGAGTTTCCGATTTTTTATTCCACGCTGCCAACACAACAATTAAATGATCCACCGATATGCGGCCGTGAAGTATTAAATGTCCTCACGGAGATTTCATCGTCACAGAAACCACCTCATCTGGTTGTAAATAAATACACGAGTGGGAAATTACAAGGTAATTTTAGAGAATCAATAAATTGAAAATACTAGAGTCTTTACAATAATGATTGATATTTGGGGACGATCTCTGTCAATGTCGAAACCAACCACGAAAACATCTGCGAGTTCTATCGAGGATGTAAAAAAAATAATTGAAGATGAAATCGCTGAGACGTTAAACTTAGCAAGTGTTGACCCGAACGAAATAGTTGTATTTCAAGATCGCCAGGGTAAATTTAAAAGCAGTAATATATTCGAGGATGACATTTTGATACGGCAGCGCGACGCCGCTGAAAACTCTATTGCGACGTATTCCAGCGACGGGCGACTTAAACCAGGCGCACGTGTGTCTACGATCACCGACGCGATTGCCGCCCACGGCCGTGAGCTGGATGATTATATACGAGGTTATAATAATTTTCGCAAAAATGTCGTACATAAATTCTTTGGAACCCCGCTTCTGGATGGCATGACTCTCGCTGAAATTAAAAACTTTCTTTCTTTATTCTTTTTTAACAAGGAGGCGGGGAGGATGATGAATGAAAATGAAATCAAGGCAAATTATCTCGATATTTACACGGATATTTCTAAACTAATAGAAAATTTTGAAAGGGTACAAAAACCCACCAACGACGTCGTTAGTAAGTTTTTTGGATCCTCACTTGTGGCAGACTCGACTCTCGCTGAAATTAGCGAGTTTATTATCAGGCATACTCAAAATTCCTACGTCGCTAATAATTTCTTTGGTGTCCCAACTACATCTACGATGACTCTCAAAGATATTAATATGTTTATGGTGAGACAAACAACACTTAATACCATCGTGGATAAATTTTTAGGGAGAATACCTGTGTCTGAAACCACATCTCTGACAGGCCCAACCCTCGCTGAAGTTAGAAAAGCTATTGACGAACAAAAAACCGCCAGCGAAATTGTTAATAACTTCTTTGAGGGTTCTAAAAGTTACAATATCACGACGACATATTCTCAACTCAACGGGCATTATAATATCCAAAAAGGTTTGTAATTTAACCTCCTTTTGATTTCATTTTTTAAACGCCGCGAAGAAACGATGATGAAATATACCGAAATCAAAAAAACCTATCTCGACGTTTACGTAGATATTCTTAAACTAAAAGAAGATTTTAAAAAGGGACAAAACCCCACCAACGACGCCGTTGTTAAGTTTTTTGGAGTCCCACTTGTGGCAATCATGACTCTCGCTGAAATTAAAGCGGCTATCGATGAAAGTAAAACAACAGTTGATGCCGTCAAAAATGATTTTCCAAAAATGATCGAACGACTCGATAAGGTAAAAATTCCGCACCGCGTAAAAACCGTTGATAACATCGTATACACAGTTGCCAGTGGAACCTTTGATTGGATCCAAGGAAAGGAAAATAGTTTACATTTTCACAGCAAATATGGTAGTATACCGGGTTGCTATCGATTTACAATAATACATCGCCATAAATTTTATTTGGGAGTTGGCCCAGCAATATATATAAGCGGTGTTAACACAGTAACATATATAAACGATATGATACCAGCAGCACCCGACCGAATAAGATAACCTATTAGGATTGATATGACTACATCCGACGAGTCAGTGATTAGGGTATCGCTACCCTGGACGCTAGAATTTGTATCCGGTATTCCCCCCACCGACCATAAATCCGAGTACACAATCAAATAATTGAAAACACTAGCGGGTTTAAAATAGTAATGAAATCAATTGAACCAATAATAGTCCCAGAGGTATCACAATCGCATCGATATCGATATGATACCGTGAAAGAATTTTCCGCGAACTTGAAATCACTTTCTGAGCGCTATCGTGAAAAAATGAAAAAATACCGACGCAGCATAGCAATCATCGATATCACCGTGTACTCGGTGTCCGGTGTGATGGCCTCCGCCGGGGTTATTTTGTCGACGGTGACCATGATGGCTCCGATTGCAGTTCCAAATGCTATCTCCGCGGCAACAACAATTGCGACAGTCGCCACCGCGATAACTAAAAAGTTATCATCGCGTTCTCAGAAAAAACTCAGTGATTATACAGCTCGGTACCGGGTGGTATTTGACGCATACTCGAAATTATTCGAGTTGATCTCGCTGTCGATAGATAATTCGTTCATATCCGATGTTGAATTTTCCACGATGACCCAGTTGTATAACTCCGCGATGTTGAAATTGGAAATTGAAGACAGCGTTAACAATAATGTCACTCGAACTGCTTCAACGAATCGCGGAGAATACCACTCCGATACGAACAAGCATGATATCAATAACATCAGCAAACCCTGAATTTAGTGTGAACTTCCCTTCTCCGATTCCAGTGCGCGAGATCGCGCTGGCAAAATTACGAGTATATCATAGCTGGCCTAATATCAGATCGGTTGCATTTGGCGGTCAGCAACCCAATAACGCACTGGTGTTCTCGTATAAGAATAAACCCGATGGTACTCCAGCGTGGGAAACTGTTTCGTTACCAACTGGGTCGTACCAAATTGAGCAAATCGATGCTGAAATTCAGCGTAGAATAAAATCAATCACTGGAAAAGAATCAAAAATAGCTATTAATCTTCATGAACCGACGCTCTCGTCGTCGATCAAAATAAGCACAGAGGGATACATTGTAGATATCTATAACAGCTCGTTAAGAACAGTGTTAGGATGGCCTGAAAAACCACCCGGAGACACCACTGACTTAACCACAGATGTACAATCATATCATGAAATCAATCCCATATATCGAGATAATTTATCTGATATAAGAAAAGTAAAAATCGCCGATAGATTTATATTTACCAACAAAAACACGTTGCAATGGGATTTTATCATTAAAAGAACAACCGACTCATCTGTTACTATTTCATTTACGCTAACTGACATCACTTTTTATTTTAATGAAATTAATCAATTACATAAAACACAACTAGAACAACTACGGCAAACAAAATCGCAAAAACACGTTGAAATATTAAATCAGCTTATATCTGACATGGAATATATCAATGAACTAATTATTCAAACAATAACCAATGACAACAGCGACAATTTCAAGTTTCCCGGATACAACGCTGAGGAACTAAAAAAAACTGTTAGAAACAATATCAAGGTATTACAAACACTAGATTCAACTGTCCTCAAGTATAATAATGACCCAGATGGCGGTGGTAGGCATATTGCACCGCACAATGTAAATATTTCAGCGGTGATTGCTCTCAACTTAACATGTGATGCAATTGAAGGAAGCTATCAAATAAATCTCGAGCAATCAAATCAAGCTCAGCATTGATATAGTCTTTATTCGTTTGCACCAACAGCTCCTCCGGGATTCCTAATTATTGAAAACCCAATTAATCCTGTCTACATGCGATGCCATAATAATTCGCTAACGACAATTAATTTCCGACTCACTGACCAATCAAATAATTTGATTGATCTACAAGACGAGGTGTTAGCGATTAGTTTGTTTGTAAAGTCCTAAAGACTTGATTAAATATTTGGTTGAAATAAATTATTAACCCATAGCAGCAGGGGGGAGGGTGGGCGATGACATCACGACGAGACCGTATTTTGACTAAACGATGAAAACGGTCTTGGAGTTTGATTTGCGAAAAACTTATGTTTCGAGCAAGTCATCTTTTTTTTGTTGAAAAAGAAGGATTCGAATTAATTCTCTCGAGATGTTTGTTAGATTTAGAGCAAATGATGTCTCGGACTAATGTCAGATTCGCCCCCCCCCCCCCTGCTGCTACTTGTCATTAACGTTTCATTAAAAGCAACTTCACTTACTGCGATATATCGATTATATTTTATCATATCGTCTGAGAATATATCTCAGCTTCAGAACTATAAGGTACGAATTTCGATACAATACTCTCTAAGGATAATTGTCTATATGCTCTTGGAAAGACATATAACGCTCACGTAATCAGTGTACAAAGATATCATTACTTACGTGAAGTTTGGTGATGTTTTTAATTCAGTTCAACATTATAAGTCAAAGATTTGGCTTGCTTTGACAATCCTTAATATCAACATTCAAGATTAAGTCAGTTTTGACCCGACCGACCTCAGAACGGTGGAGTATAATATGGCGTGGCTGATTTGTCCATTTGTTTTTGATATACTTTAAAATAGGCGAAATGTTGCTAAAAAGGTCGTGCATGAAAAAAAAAGAATGTTGTTTTCGAAACAATAACATATGTTCTGAAATGAGGAGCGAAACCAATACAAAATATGTACACAAGAAATATCCTTAAACATATTTCTCAGGAAGCTTTCACGGTTAGCCATGTGAAGAGACAACTTTATGTATTAGAGTTGTGAAATGCTCTTGCACGATTCCATGTTCATTATGTAATATGACCATTGTCATCAGTCCAGTATTCAATGACAATATAATTTGTGCTTAGACATCTCGAATATTTTATGTTGAAAAATTATTATTTAAATTCTACTACTCTATTCCTAGTAGCTGACATCATGGAAACTCGCACACAGACAAGTACAAATTTCTTAGCACCAAATCAGATGGATTTAATTTATCTTGTGCGCTTGAGGATCTTCACATTGTTGAGGATAGTGTTTCAGCGCCTAGGGTGTGTATAAGCCTGTTTGTAACTTATAAATATGTTGTTTACTTAGTTATGTTATCAGGGTCTAGACTTTTATTAAGATATTTAGATTGTTCTTGAAAACATCTCTTGACACCCAACATGGTAATGTTCGCTGTCCTAACATTTCATAGAAGGTTATTTTAACATAATGAATGCGTTCGTTCTTCATTTCGCTCTCTCGATTTCTTTAATGTTGTGCACAGATATATTGTTAGAGGAATCAAATTATTTTAAACCTATTCATGCAATATCAAGTGTTTTACTGATAGTTTGGTAAATTTACTCTTCTCGGATTGTTATGAATTCATTACAAATGTTCTAATGGCATGATTTTAATATATGAAACCTGTTGACACATCATTACAGTAAAGGCTATTGATACATCAGTACATTCAATATTCGAACACATTTAAAACATGCACATTTGGTCCCCCAAATACTTTTGTGGAATAACCTCTTGATGATTTCACTTTTCCATTTACTTTGTTAAGGTTACATACGCCTGACAGTATCAGGTGGTAACGGATATGATTTCAAATAAATAATACTTCTTTGAATGGTGTTTAGTTGTGCACATTTGGAATGCTGCGCATGAACGTCGCGTCATACCTCCTATATTAATAACACATCTAACTATCGTCTTTTTCCAATAACGTACCGCATTGTTGAATAACTGTCGAAAGTTTTCTTTTTTCAATTGTTTTAATGTTGATGGTAAAAATAATTGGGGTGGATACATCGGTGAATGGCACTTCGACATTGCTGACATGAACATCGGAGTAACGTTGCAACTCCTGTTAAACGTTAAACTTATCGCTTCGCTGTTTTCACCTTTAGCGGTTCCGCTTGTTTGTATCGACTCGCAACGTCAACTACGGTTAGCACGTATTTGTAACCTTTGTCATGTGGTAAAATCAATAAATCAGCTTGATGAACTTCATTTGGTCCGGTAACATCAAAATGCGAGAAATTGATTTGTTTAGGAGGCGGTAGATAAATTTGCCATATAGCCTGTTTGGATAACCAATTAGCCGCAGTGGCCTTTTTCACTTTTGCGGCGTTGGCGAGTTTATTGATTGCAGCGTTACCCCTCCAGTATCCTTTTGCAGAACAATAAATAGATTCCATATTGTTAATTACCAGCACCTAACATCAATGTGCCTTTCATATCCGATTTTACCAACCATGAAGCCAATTTTTCTTTGAAAGATTTATCAGGAATAGCATTTAACGCATGAATTAATTTCACATCCGCTAGCTGTCTATGCTGCAGATTGCTGCTTTTATATGCAACATCATGGGCATGACACGCCTTATCAATAGCGTTTATCGGATACTCACCGGGTCGAGGTTGATTTTGATCATCAAGTCTGATATCTAATCGTGTTCCTGGGACACAGTAGCTATATCCTGGAAGATGCTTTTCTCCTGGATACTTTGCCCGCGGCGTTCCAGGGAGTTTTGCTAACTTGGCTGCGATATCACCTCCTCGTTTTTTTTTTAAAAACATCTCCGGATTTCATAGAAACAAATCTAAACTTTTTATACAACATGTTGCACATCTACCAGTAAGTGCAGATCTGTTATTGCTAGTTGTAATCCTCGTCACATCACTTGTGCCAGTATGCGTTTTACACTTCACACAATATAAATCCATAATTTATGTATAGAGATATGAATATAATTGATTTTTTAGCGACTAAAACAAGAGAACCAGTTAAGGATCATGCAGCGCTACCAAACTCTATCCGCGCAATCATAATCGGGCTATCTGGATCCGGCAAGACGCAATTGTTGCTCAATTTAATAATGAGATGGATGAAGTGGGATAGGTTGTATTTAGTTGCTCCTAGCGTAGATGATCAACCATGCTATGAAGTGTTAAAGGATTTTAACGAGAATGCATCAGAAATTAAAAGTGAGAATGTCATTGATTTTATAACTGATATTGACGAGGCACCATCCGTGGATGACATTGATGGGAGCTTTAACAATTTAGTCGTATACGACGATGTGATGTTAGACAATCAAAAAACCCAGCTAGAATATTTTCCCGAGGCAGGCCTAAAAACACCGACGTGATATATGTCACTCAACGCTACACTCAGATTCCAAAAGTGATCAGAGATAACTGTAATATTCTTGCTGAATTCAACGGCGTTGATACACATACGTTACAAAATATTTGGCAGACACGGTGCTCTGATATGGACTTCAATCAATTTAGAATTTTTTTTAGTAACTCTCAGTCAACCCCGCATGGATTTATAACAATAAATTTACATGATCCTCGGACACGATATCGTTTCTGACTTGATCAAATACTCGGTTAACCTATAGCAGCAGGGGAGTGGCGATGACAACCAGATGCGACGTTTTATGGTTTAGCAACGAAAACAAGAATAGAGTATCACCCGCGCAAACTCATGTTTTGGCCAAGAAATCAATAAGTCTCCGTTTACCAAATGGAGACTTTCTTATATATATACCTGTTACATATTTAGATAAATATCTCCTATCACAATGTAAAGGCCGACATTCCTTAAATAAACTTGTGTAAATAGAAAACTCAATAAACACAAGAATAAGGTCACACGGAAAGATGTTCTAGCAAAATTAATTGCTATAGTCCCCACTGGGTTGACCCTTACAAACTTAGCTGTTCTTTAATTCGGCAAAACACAACATCAAAATTATATTAAATGTATTATACTCAGACGTGATACATATCCAAACGACCGGCGGGTTTTTTCCATTCGTCGCAGTTATTCCAGCATTGTTGAGTGCAGCACCTCCATAAATTGTAAAGCTTAGAGGTTGCCGGAATTGCAACAGGTATTACTTTAGAAAGGCGACTTGTGGACGTATTATAAAAGATAAAGGCTTTCGAATTCCCGGCAAGTGTCGTGGAATATATTCGTGGACATGTTTCCGACTACCAGGTCGCAAATGATCACGCTGTTCATTCGTCTATTGACTAGTCTTAATTTAAGCGCGATTACAAAATCAATATTTATCTTTTGTACTGTTTTATGTGACATGAACTTAAAAAATGGTATCACTCTTGCGTGACACTTACTTGGTCGATCTGTATTTATCAGTAGACCCTTGTCCTCACTGGATCCCATACATGGCAACGCCTCAACAATGTTTGTATTATGACTCTAATGCCCTTGTACCGCCAGTTGAATTTTGCTAATTAATTCACTAGACATAGTGGACCAAATCCATTTTTTTAAAAACTATCCCATTGCAAACTCAACTGCATGACCCCATATACAGTCATCTCGTTATGAAACCGTTGTTTGCACTGAAGTGTTTACCAATCACGCAAACACTTATTGATGACACAATAAGGTACGTGTAATAGTATGCACAAATGTATATTGACATTTAAATATTCCTCGCCGCAACAGATGGGAAATGCAATTACCATGAGAACGTCTCTAAATCGATTGTTTGGTCGTAGATTGGTCCGGTGGAACAATCGGATTTATTGTTCGAGCTATATCAATATCAACCTTAGTCTCTCGTTGTATTAGCAAATTGAGCTGCAATCGACTGAATGCCCGAATATGCGCCTGTTCTGAATTACTTGGGGTCAAAACGCTTTCAATCCGTAAACAGTAACCGATTTCAAATGAAGATAAAATAAAAAGTGTGGCTGAGTTTGATATTATTCGGGCATAAATGGAAACCAAATAAAATCACCGACATCTTGATGAAACCATACACCCCCCATACGTGGATCGCTCACACGACGTGGGCGGGGTGCATACACTCCTGCAGACAAAATGAACGTGCAACGGTCACATAGGGGCTAAAAAATGTTATGGTTTAGGTGGAGATGACGGATGCAACGAATTCATAGAAATCAGTAGGGCTAAAACCCTACTTCAAACTACTTACGTTATCCTGTACATTACATATATATATATATATATATATATATATATATATATATATATATATATATATATATATATATATATATATATATATATATATATATATATATGTATATATATAAGACAGACGTGTCTGCTATATTTAATAATAACCTTTGCTCTAATCAATTGGCCACCCAGATGAGACAACTTGCCCAAAAGTCCATTAACGTTTGCATGGTTTTTCATCATTATCATCCGATTTCCGTACCGACAGCCCGTCATGCCATAGAAATGTCACTAGTATTCCCTTACTAACTGGGAAATATTTAACTGCGCGACCCTAGGCCAGTCAATCCACAGAATTTCCGGCGTATCACGCTCATATAAATAAGCCCATTTTCCACTATGGACACATAAACGGTACCTACCAAGTTCCAACTTATTGATTCCATTATATAATTTACTGATTTCCAACCATAAATACTGCCATTTCAGCCACAACACTTTTATACACCGCTGAATTTTAATATAGACTATGTTACATCAGGGACAGTCATTCGGCTTGTACTTAAATTCACTACTAACGACCCCAGCATGGTTCAAATTCACTAAGTCTCGGCTCTGTGACGTTTGGTCCTACTAATTGTCTAACTATTTCGGGCTAGTAATATTTCCATGGCACCGAAGACCAAACACTCACACAAATATTCTAAGAATTGCTTAAAAACGGGGTGCTATCAAATATACATACTCCAAATTTATTACAATATATATATATATATATATATATATATATATATATATATATATATATATATATATATATATATATATATATATATATATATATATATATATATATATATATATATATATATATATATATATATATATATATATATATATATATATACAAGTACAGGGCATATTTCTTCCTCATGATCTTGAACTGGATGTAATCAATTTAAGGTCGCTGAAACGATAACATCATTGAATTACATACACAAATTAGGACAATAGTTAACTATATAATTTCATTTTATCAAATGATATTCTCAGCACTCCATCAATGTGTTCTAATTCACTTACATTGGCCCTGTCATGACATACCTCTGTCTAGCTCTTGTCGTCTTGCAGAATCGATATAATTCTCACTTTTATACATGCATCAGCATTTGATTCACAGTTATGGTTATAAGTTTGGTGCATGAATATTCTTATAAATAAGATACTGACGAAAATGAATTTTTTTCTCTTACAACGGATGACTATCAATAATTGCCTTAAGTAAATTTCGTAAGCTTTGTCAGTTTCTTTACATATGTCAAAAATATATTTATCCAAATAAGTTTCATGCAACATTCTAAACTCTCACTTCTTAGCTGGTTACTCAATACAATACTTGTAATATATTTCCTTGATGTCCCTCATCATATATACAACTGAACGAAGAAAAGCCACACATATATTTACAACCCAGATAAAAATACAAATCAAGTTGTAAACAACAAGGTCATTGTAATTATGTCATTAGATCTGAATGGTACTGTTAGTTCGTCCTCGTCATCTAGCCTTCATTTGGTAATTCTTTGTAAACATTCAACGCTAGGGTTTAAGTTAAGAATAATTGTGAAGTGTCAATTTTATTAACTTCTTCCCACCCAGAATGCATAAGAAATGCATAGATAAAGACATCAATACTTAGTTATATGGGATACAGGTAGTCTTATCATTGTCCAATTATGAATGTTGGATGTATTGTGTTACCCCCGTTAAATCATACGCCCTGTTAAATCATCCGCCATGTATTTATCTTAATTTGTTAAGCAATGTGGAAAACAATCCGTGTTCTATCAAGAAATTCATAAGTGTTTTGTTAATTTTGACAATGTATAATTATGTAATGAGGAGTGGCTGGAAATGCAAAGTGTTACATGGGTAAATGGCATTGAGAATTGTTTTGAATTCCTGCACATCGTTCCATATACTCTCGAAACGTCTCCGATGTACTGACGTTATCTTCTATGATTTCGAGGTGCCAGCAACCGAAGTCCTAATACTGCATTCCACACTTCTGTTTTTATACATATATATTATGTCAGTATTGTGTTACTGTGATTAATGTTGTCGTAATTTATATTTTACAACTTAGTACTGCCCAATCACATTATTCGAATGAATACAGGTAAGACTTATAAGCTTAGATAACTGGTATTATTTGAATTAAACTAACAATTAACTTTGCATAAAATCTATCCCCAATTATTGACAAAAGACATTGTCATCAAACTTTATTTGGTCAAGAGAGCTTAACAAATATACAAAATATAAAATATGTGAAGCTAAATATTGTATAGGTTATGGCCAATATCAATTTGATATTACTTACTTCATGTTGATCAAATTGACTGCGAACAGCAGACCTGTTACTAAACTAGGAGACATCTTCACTGCACTCACGCCTGTGGATATTAGAACGAGGTATAATGGCATTCTTAAGACAATAATCTGAACATCAATAGGCGATTTGTTTTCATATGTAATAGAACATTAGAACAATGATACAAATTCGTTATTGCTGCATAAGCTGCTGACAAATCACCCCTATCGAAAATATTACATTGTTTAAAATTCTGGATTATAGTTGTTCCTCATTTATTCGACTTGCACGATTTGCTGTAAATAAAAGTTGACTCTCAGACTATTGACAAAATTGTGTAGGAAAAGATATTAAATAGATTTAATCCCAAAAGACAAAGAACAAAATTATAGATTTACTTAATCATGTTAAATTGGGTCATCATCGAATGGCATGAGTCAGTTACTTGTCATTAACGTTTCATTAAAACCACTTTCTCTTACTGCGATATATCGATTATATTTTGTCAAATCGTCTAAGAATATATATCAGCTTCAGAAATATAAGGTGCGAATTTGGATACAATACTCTCTCATGATAATTGTCTATGTGCCCTTTGAAAAACATATTACGCTCACGTAATCAGTATACAAAGTTAACATCACTTACGTTAAGTTTGGTGATGATGGCATCAAAATGAATATTTATCTATCCGCAGCACATATTATAAAACTATTCACTTGTTCGACATCAAAATGCATGTTCTTAATTCTGCAACAACGAATTTTGTCATTCTCTTAGACTATAATATCTACCATTCTCTGGTAGAAAACAATTATTCATATTTACATTACTGCACTGTTCTCATATGTTTATACGTTTTTGAATGTTTGTTTGTATTTTTAAGTTTTTTGCTTTTGTTCCTTGCCACAGTTGACACATCCCGGAGTTGCTCTACAATCAGCTTCCTGATGAGAGTGGTCTCCACATCGGCCACATACATTGGCTCTGGAACAGCGATCCTCGTGATGGCCGTATTTTTGACATTTATAGCATCGAAGGAGTTTTGGAACGTACATCTCGACCTTTACTTGTAAAAACCCAACCTTGACCACTTTGGGCACTGTCGGTTTATTAAAGGTGAGTACAAATGTATTGGTGTCCTGCAGGGTGTTATTACGTTTAATACGTATTCTTCGCACTGCAGTGACACCTTCATGTTTCATCCCTTCGATGATATCTGCCATCGGTGACTCCAGCCAAGTCACGGCATCGCATTACGCCTTTGGACGAATTCAGTGTAGTGTGAACGAATGAGGTCACTGGAATATCAAAAAATGTTTTCATTTTCATGATATTGTCTGTTTGCCTCTTTCGCTCACACTCTACAAGTAGACAACCCGATTTTAGTTTTTTAACACTTTTTGGTGTGCCAATAGAGCCGGAAATTGTTTTCTAGATAACGAATGGAGATAAACTTGAAAGCGGTTTTGTATCATCCTTGGACTGAATAACCATGAAATGATTCCACGCCATATGGCTCTTCATCTGAGTCAGACAGTCGTTTGGTACGTTTATTGTTGTTTTTTTTTTGTTTTGTTTTCCATGATTAAGAAATTTCAGCACCCATGCTCCCCACCCGCCACGGAGCCCCACGAGGGGACACTTGTCAAGTGCCAGGGATACATAGATGCCATACTCGTTAAATAAAATTACCTGGGATTGACCCATGAAGCTTCCTTCTAGGGCGATAAAATTACCTCCCGATTGACCCGTTGAGCCAGCGCTATCTAGGAAGTCTTCTAAAACTTGGGAAAGTGAAAACTAAAGGAAACGAATGTAGGGGCAACGGTGGTATCAAGAGAGATACAGGAAAGAGAAGATGAGTAAGTAAAAAAAAGACCTCCTAGTGCTCGGCGTGACCAGCCGATTTGTCGAGACCGGGCCCATTTCGACCAACCGTCTAAGAGAAGTAGAGGCCAAAGTAGTGTGTTGCAACTACCAGGATCCTTTCCATCCCCCGACACGGGACGCAACCCACGGCAAACAGGTTGCCTCTACTTAGTCGCCTTTTACGACACGTGGCGAGGCACGTCGGGCCAATCAACAACCCAGAACCCGCAGGGGGCAATGTAGTGTGTTGTTGATAATCCTTCAACATTTCGTGCGATTTATCAGTCCTACTTACACATATACACATGAATTTGATTGATTTTTAATAAAGTGATTGTCTGAGAATTATATTTATAAAAGAAAGAAAAACGAAAATTTAAGACCATTATATAAAGCATATAAACATATGCAAAGTCATAAAATAATATTAGTGTGCAATGTTTAGCTCTATTAAGCAATTCAACGTATTGCAATTAATTGGCAAGTTTTGGCAATAACTGATTGGTATTACACTTCAGCACCGAGATGATGGGAATGCTCTTCAGTCCAGGTAATGTCGAGGGGATTGTCATGTCTTGCACGAGGTAAGTTTGCTCAAACATAAAAACATCAACTGACCCTCTTAATGACGACCCTCGTTGTAAACCCAAAGAGTGCATAATGATCGAGAATTTCCAACATTTATCTGAGCTGTTGCAATCACTCATCTATGTTGCTGTCTTGTTTCTCTTTCCAAGTTTTATCGTTTTATATTTATAGACCCTCACTAAACTTGTGTTTGTACCTATAAACTTGACCTATTCTTCACATATAACTCCTCTCGTGGCTTACGTGTCAGTAATCAGATCATTCACATCGTATCTGACACTCACTAAACCTATGAGATGAGAAAGACTATGATGGTTTTGATAGTCGTTACTTATTTGTACTCATACGTTAGTCTATGAAGTAGTATATATTGAATACTGGTAAGGAATTTAGATGCCAAATGAGAATGTAATATGAGGTATTGAAGCAAGCGGACTAGATTATGTCTACGTAGTATCTAAACGTATCAACGTAACATCAACTCTGTACTTAACGTAACTGTATCTTTATAATGATTTATTACTGTCATAACTGCAGATATATTAATAATCAAACAAAACAATATTTGTCCCAAACCAAGCACAACAAAACAATCCAACACAAAACGAAAACAAACCGAAAAGATAAACAAAGCAAATTCCAAACCAACACAAAAAGACAAACGATATTACATGCAAACAAAAAACTTAAAAATACAAACGTTCCAAAAAGTATAAACATTATATGAGAACAGTGCAATAATGAAAATATGAATAATTGTTTTCAAAAAGAGAAGGGTAGATATTATAGTATACGAGAATGAGAAGTTCGTTGTTGCAGAATTAAGAACATACAATTAGATCTCGAACAAGTGAATTGTTTTATAATATGTGCTGAGGATAGATAAATATCCATTTTCATGCCAATCAATGAAATATATATTTTGTTCATATTTATGTGTATTACGTTTATTTTATTGGAATTTACACCATATGATAGATATGACAAATATATTCAATAAGAGCATACAATCATTTCAAAGCCATATCCAGATATTGCTAAACATATATTATAAGCTACGTTCAAGGACAGACAAATTTATCAGCAAATCAAATAAGCATATACACAAAAAGCACGTAAACACACACTTACACTATTACATTAAACTCAAACCCAAAGTATTGTTCAGAACGAACAGAAAGAAAATATTCAATATATGTATTAGTCACTTTCATTTTATTCCACATATGCAACAATGAAACGCTGATTATCATATAAATGTGACAAACTAATTGTATCTAATACTATTTATATCAATCACATTGTTATAAAGGTGCAATACATCATGTATAAACTTCATTAAAATGCGTGTATATTTCCTCTGAAATTTAGGCCAAGATTTATCATTGTAATTAATATTAGAATGAAGAAAATTCAGATTGTGCAATACTTCTAACTAAAGGTAAATTTTAAAAATTCTTTATATTGTTTGTTGAATGTAAGATAACGTTTGCTTATTTTCATATGTGTTGCCTCTATATGTGTCGTTGCATTAACATTGTGTCGTGTTTTACATTAAGGCCTGAAAGACAGTGTATATTTTGATACACAAGGGAAGATCTAGGGGTGATGATTATGTCTCACAATAAATATTAGGCTTTAAAATTGTCGCTAAATAACTGCAAAAAAATCTCTAGAATGTGATATAAGTCATTTCCCGATGGTTACAAATGATACACTAAATAAAACAATACAAAAATGCAAGATGGCATCGTTTCATTGCGCTTAGCAGGCAATCTGAAAGCGACAGAAAACATTATAATGTGATATAATGGATACAAGTTTCAAGACTCCATTGAAGAAAATGACATGCCAAGGATACAAAACTTAATTTTGATATGTGCATAATAATGGCGACTATCATGTTCATCAAGTTATAACATTTAATTTCCACCTCTTCAGGGAAAAGTACCAACCGGTACGGACTTTGGGTTAATGTGTCCAGACGATGTCCTTCTAATCACCGCATAATTATATATGCATATGAATGAAATATCTTAGTTCCCATCGCTGTTCTATGTATCTGGATGTACTTCTTGAAACTACAATCACGTATGCTGAGCTTTGACGTGGCATTCTTGATTCAGTCCAGTAGATGACGTTGATCTCTTGCTATACTTGGTTTTCCATCCTTTCTTCACAACTTTCAAATAAGTCAAAATATACAGCTTGGCTGTGTAAAATGCACCAACCCCGCACGTCGATTATTTATGTACATCTTATTATTACTTTATCTCTTCTTGTAAATTGCCAATAGTGAATCCAACATCTAGTAATCCAACAGTTGTTATTTAAAGCGTGTGTCATTATATGCAAGTTGGTTTAATGGACGAATTATTTATTCAGCTCGAATTAGCGCCCTTTTTCCCTTTCTCAGACACTCGCATTCTCTGTGTGTACTTATATATATATATATATATATATATATATATATATATATATATATATATATATATATATATATATATATATATATATATATATACATAGAGAGAGAGAGAGAGAGAGAGAGAGAGAGAGAGAGAGAGAGAGATTAAATGTTCACATTGCACTCTACGCAAGAGCAGTAAATATTTGATCTCACAAAACAGGTGTGTAGATGGATAAGTATATAATATATGGATACGTTTAACATATATGGTATCTTTCATAATTCATAATACTTGGTCATTCATAGGAAAATAAAATTAGATTATGTTGAGATTATGTATATATATATATATATATATATATATATATATATATATATATACACTGCTCATTATAAGGAATGTCATCAGAGATCTTGTATGCAAGGCAGACACTCTGAATGTTTCATTATTGCGATGAAAGCCGCATTAAGGATCTTAGGAAAACAAACAATGACTGCCTTTCATTGACATCGCCTGAGTTACCAATTGTTTATTCTAGTCACGGGTGTATGATTCATTATGAAATGTAGATAATTGGAGATTAAACATTTGTATGTTATTACAAAATATCAAAATGTCCATTTGTGACCTTTTGTTGACCGTGTCAGCACTCCAAACGCATTAGAAACATTTTCTTTTTCCGAACAATCACTTATGCATATTTGGATTAGGGTCATGTGACATGCTTCTAAATGGCACTGTTGGAAAAGGAGAGAGAGAAGAAGAGAGAGAGAGAGAGAGAGAGAGAGAGAGAGAGAGAGAGAGAGACAGAGAGAGAGAGAGAGAGAGAGAGAGAGAGAGAGAGAGAGAAAGAGAGACAGAGAGAGAGAGAGAGAGAGAGAGAGAGAGAGAGAGAGAGAGAGAGAGAGAGAGAGAGAGAGAAGGCATGGGGGAATTTTTGTAATAATTTCAAACACTTGGTCAGGAATACTAGATCTATCCAGATTATTTTCGCATTTAAAAGACTAACAATTATGTAAATGGCTGCAAGTCTGGTCAAATCATTAGTGTGTTCTCCCACTAAAACAAATGATTTACTCAGTAAATAACAAGAAAACACCAGGTCAGCACCAAATACCTTTTTAAACCTCCACTATTGATGTATTAGATCTACCAAGACTACCATTAGCATTTACAGTCATTTCTTTGTTCTCACAAAAGGTCACTAATGGCAGAAAACGGTATAAATGGGACATAGACCAACATTCTGATGTGCATTAAGTTATCGCAAGTATAGTAAAGATCCCAGTTATTAGATGAAATATGTGATTCATTAGGTATACATATCTAACTTGATATACACTTTCTCCTTTTTTGGCTTCACCTATTTCAATTTAATATGTAGAATTGACAGGCAATGACACAGGTTGTAAGTTCCTATATATAACAAAAATACCTTTAGCTGTCACAAGTTATATTTTAACATTAAATGATGATACCCGATGAAATATCCTCGTATATATGACATACAAAATGCATCATTTACAGATAATATTACCCCGAGTAAATGTCGCGAACCTGGACATGTGTCACATCGAAGTTTTAATATTCATTGGTAGGACATCACCTTCCGTTTCACCCCTAATCACTGTAGATTGTTGACCTTAATCACGTTTGTAAATATCGAATGTGAGGTTTAACCACGAATTTGAAGTCAAGAGACAATGGTGGCTCATACCAAGAATTTATCGTTTTCTGTCCATTTCATGTTATTAACTCACTTAAAGTAAGACCTTTATGCTATGCCGAAATCAGGCGTTTGCAATAATCAGCAGACATTTAATAATTATTCTTCATTTACGTAGTTATGTTATCAAGGTCTAAACTTTTATTAAGATATTTAGATTGTTCTTGAACCCATATCTTGACACGCAACATGGTAAACAATGTTCTAATGGCATGATTTTAATATATAAAACCTGTTGACACATCATTACAGTAAAGGTTATTGATACATTGGCACATTCAATATTGGAACACATTTAGAACATGTACATTTGGTCCTGTCCAAGAACTTCTGTGGAAAAAACCTCTTGTTCATTTCACTTTTCCATTTAGTTTGTTAAGGTTACAAACTCCTAACAGTATCAGGTGGTAACGCATATGATTTCAAATAAATACAATTTCTTTGAATGGTGTTTAGTTGTGCACCTTTGGAATGCTGCGAATGAACCTTGCGTCATTTGCCTCACACTGGGAAAACTACGAATCTATGGTCACAAACAAATGAACGGTACGTATTAAATCCAGCAATTCATTTAAAACAAACAAGTACGTTTAGGCTAGAATATAAAACACATAGATAGAACACGGATTGTTCCCCACATTGCTTAGGAAATTAAGTACAGGGCGGATGATTTAACGAGAGTAACACAATACATCCTACATTCGTAATGGGAAAAAGATAAGACAGCCTGTATCCCATATAACTAAGTATTGATGTCTTTACCTATGCATTTCTTATGCATTCTGGGTGGGAAGAAGTCAATAAAATTGGCACTTCACAATTATTCTTAACTTAAACCCTAGAGTTGAATGTTTCCAAAGAATTACCAAATGAAAGTTGGATGACGAGGACGAACTAACAGTACCAATCAGATCTAAGGATATAACTACAATGACCTTGCTGTTTACAACCTGATTTGTATGGTGCATACATATAGTAAAGTTATCTTTATGTAAATTGTAATTGTCTTACAGATCTTTCTCTGAGTGGAATAAAGCTGGACATATTACATTTGCAGGCACTAACTGGCGTGGGGTTGGAAACGTGACAATGAATGCAACTGATTATGGGACAAGTGTAGAAACGGATAAATGCTGTCAACAACATGACGGCTGCGACACCTACATTGGAGGACGTGAAACTAAGTACGGTCTCACAAACAAGGCCCTCTACACCTTGTAAGTTCATCGCAAACACATCCTCAAAATGCCGGTGAATATAACGACTGTGATACGAGACTTTTAAAATTTACTTAAAATATCAGTTTGCCAGAAAAAAATATTTTGTGCAATTTTAAAACAGGGGTTTCTAAATAAAAGCAATTAGGCGGAAGTATGTTTAAAGAATGTATGTATGTATGTATGTATGTATGTATGTATGTATGTATGTATGTATGTATGTATGTATGTATGTATGTATGTATGTATGTATGTATGTATGTATGTATGTATGTATGTATGTATGTATGTATGTATGTATGTATGTATGTATGTATGTATGTATGTATGTATGTATGTATGTATGTATGTATGTATAAATTCATATAGCTTTTAACAAATAATACATCTCATACATATATTTACTTAAATGAAAGAAACGAAATGTAAATCTTAGGCAAATAGATTGCATAAAACAGAATAGCAGTGTTTAGTTTATGTAGCATTTACTTGTAAAATCTCACAAACTGGGTTTACACACTTCTGCCCATCGGAGATTATTTTAATGTTTGCATTGCTCAAGCGGGCGATGAACGCAACTTTCAATATAACTTGTGTCACATGAAGTGTTTCCTAAACAAACGTACATATAGCGTAATCACAAGGTGAGTATTAGGACTTTGAAATCAATAAATGTATATATAAGAACACAATGTTCTCAAGAATTGTGGGAGGCTTTAAAACAAAAATTATGTCGCATATGTAACCTTAACAGTTCTAGAAAATACATTTGGAGTACACCGATTGCATACATTGTGTAATGTTAGTACGCTGTAACATATATTTTTTATTAATATATCAAGTGATTGAATTCCTTATAAATATCGGCATAACAATCACAAAATAAAGCTGCTAGGCAAACATACTGCAACAATCACGATTGTCTGACAACCAGTGAAAGCTTGTAAACACCTATTCAAACACCATCTATTTCTCCAGAGCGGGATGTGACTGTGATCAAACGTTCTTTGAGTGTATGGTTAGTGTAGCGACGTCGGAGACAATCCAAGCCCGTGATAAATGTACAGCAAAAGATTTCGGAAAAATCTACTTCAACGTTATCAATCCTAATTGTCTGGTATAAGACTACCCACTTGTTTGCACTGAGCACGGGTAATAGATAAAACCATTATATATATAATATATATATATATATATATATATATATATATATATATATATATATATATATATATATATATATATATATATATATATATATATATATATATATATATATATATACAAAGAGAGAGAGATAGAGTGACCTTTGTTTGATTTTGTTTGTAATATATGTTTTTTTGTGTACGAGACATGTATATGAGATGTACAGGACTTTACGCCACCTAATGCTTGACAAAAACGTTAAAATTGCAATAATTGCAATTCTTATTCAATTGTAAATTGTCTGATACATACACCAGTTATGTGCATTATATATATATATATATATATATATATATATATATATATATATATATATATATATATATATATATATATATATATATATATAAATATATATATATATATATATATATTAAATATATATATATATATATATTAAATGTTCACATGGCACTCTACGCAAGAGCAGTAAATATTTGATCTCACAAAACAGGTGTGTAGATGGATAAGTATATAATATATGAATACGTATAACATATATCGTATCTTTCATAATTCATAATACTTGAATCTCTGCCTTACACCTTCTTATCTGTATGTTAAATGATATTTGTAATGTGCACAAATATGATGAGTTTTCGTGACATGTCCTTTAAAGCAGTACCCCCAATTTGTGATACCATTATAACAAACCATATCATCCGAGATGTCCTACCTGATCATTATAATATTGCAATGTGTTGAAGCCTACATTCGTTATCAGGACCAAAATCTTACAATAAAAATATATCAGGTTACACTTATTACGTTTTTCTTAAACAAAACAATAATATAGTCTAATAACATATCCAAGGCACTACAGCTTAATAGAAGAATGGATTATGAACGTATAAACAAAACAGATAACCTCGAAAGATGATGAAATTAGAACATGCGCATTACAGAACTAAGCATTTGTGCTGGAAAGATTATAAACATATTAGTTCTTGTATATACCTCTTGTCGACTTCCAGCTTAAACAATAGATTCTTTATAGTATATGATATGACGGTAGCGGTTCAAAGTGCAGTTATATAAACCATTCAATATGGCTTTTTAAAACCTTTTGCCGTATCTAAACTAATCTCCAATACTTGTTCATGTATGCATAATATATTCCGGTTGATTCGTATGAATCCATAAAACGAAATATGGACCCAAAAGTATTTATTAAAGGTAATAGATTAAATCTTGATGTCATAAAATGCTTTAGATGTGGGCTCCCACTGCCATGGATCTAAAAGAAACTAAGATTCCAAAATAAATAGTCTTCTTTTCCTCACCAAAATAAAACGAAATCTAGTTATGACTTTTAGACAGATGCATGTTACTATCATTTATCATCGTCGAATCGAAGTGACTTTGATCTGGACCTTTCGACCCACATATCGAAGTTTTTCTCAGTATTTTACTATGATTTGTTTATTAAATCATATTATTACGCATTCATGCAAGTTCCCTCTGGGGTAGAGATCATAAGTGCCACAAAGATTTATGCAACATTTAAAATGCTTATATTAGTAGTATCACAAGATCGTTATACGTGATATATGATTGATAGTAACGCGTCTACTAAATAATGCATTATATATTATATATTATATTATATATACATATATATGTGGTGAAATTAACAATGAACATAAGAGCCATCCAAATTTATTTATCATAACCAATATATTTAATTATGGAATTTTGTGAAGTTTTAAGTAACATTCATCATAATATTACGAAGAGTTTGTGCTCTATGGATATAATGAGCCAGGTTTCAATCCTCTCTAGCTTTCACGGAATTTAGTAACTTCATCAATTTCAATATTTTATGGACTTTCCAATGTGCTAAGTAAGGTTGGTGCTTTCGTTGTTTCAGTTTTTCTTTAGAGAATCTTTTGGTCGTTAAATGCGCTTCATGAAAGTTTAAGTCGGGTTATGTGAGATGCAGACACCTACGTATTCACTATACATTAATACACCATAACTGAATACCAAAAAATGCCTTATGGTTTGCCAGTTCAATTTTGTCAGCTCGCAGTGATAAGCTTCTGTTTTGCATAAATAGAAAAATACCTATAGCTTTGTGAAGAGACCTTAAATAGAATGTTCGTGCATGTCGTAAACAATGTAGCGTCTTTTAGTAATTGCGATAATTACTTTTTGACGTAACGTATTTCAATATTAAATTGCCATAAAATGGATTGTAAAAAGAAGATCAATCAACAAACACAGACGCCTAACTACTGCTAATGCGGTTGCTCCCATACGAAAATCTTCGCTACCTCCTCTTCTAACCGACCCCTTCCGATGAGTGACCCACGCATGATAATATCAAATCCGTCACATTTGGAACCTTGCTTATTGTCAGGATAATCTAATATAATGATGAATATAAGAACTATATGATAATACAAAAGGCCAAAAGGAATTAGACTAGATAAGAAACCAAACGCCCTAATAGAATGTACTCAGATGTAAATGATTTCAATTTGCATTTTAAGATTAAGATATATAATAATATTCGTATGTCTTTCAGATGGTTTTACAGTTGTTCAAAATACGAGAGAGACTCCACACAGCCCAAGGTTTGGCAATTTGCAGCAGGTAAAAAGTTCTCTTTGTGATAAGACACTGCGTTGATACCACACCTCTGACAGACAGCTATTGATATGTACCTATTCTTGCCTTATATAAACAGAGTCAACGTACCGAAGTCAAGCATCGAAAACATATTTGAGGAAAGAAGATACAGTCTTAACCCATCCATACAAAGCTCTTCTTTTTCAAAATCAGCCTTGTAACTATTGATATTTAAATAAATCTCTCTTAGATGAAACTGTTAAAAGCAGTTTACATTAATAACTTAATAAAACATTTTTCACGTCTGCCAGTTCTACTTGTTGTCATTTTGTGTTAAGATGTCACTTGTCTTTTTATTTTCCATTACTACGTTCTTGTAACAAACGTCTCAAAGAATTATATTATGAAACTATTTAAACAGATGTAAGCACCATAACTAGCATGCACATCTACATCACATGTATAGTTTCGGACCAATGAATGTAACTGGTGCAATATTTGCCTAAACCCAATAAAATGAACCAGGAATGAATTTAGACTGACAAATCAATACAGTAATTATAGATCCTATCAGGACAGGTTGTAACATGACCTATTAACTGATTAGTTCTTCTATAACCCTTCACTAAAATTGACTGCGAAATCTCAGCTGAATTACTACAAGTTCGATGGCTTAGGGCATGATCGATTTCCTAGAAATGGACATATAGCATAGGTCGATGTTGTTTGTTTACAATTAAATTCAATTTACGTGTGATGTATCCATGAATGTTCTCTTGGATAATATATGCGCATAAACGGTGTCTCGTCCATGGTGTTGCTGTAGACAAATGACCAGTTAAGACCAATAGAGAAATATGTTTTAAAAAACTAATTAGAATGTCCTGATATTATACTGTGACATTTGAAATGTTTTATCTGCCTTTAACAAATATGTCCATATCTGAAATTGAGTTGAAAATTTAAAACTTTAAAATGATAAGGGTTGAGAATTTAAAACAATCATTTTAGAAATAAATATTACCTAATTCGCACCCTAAAGACATAAATTGTTCATAATAAGGAAGACTATCCAGAGCAGGTCCATATAAAATTAAGAAGTAATGCAGTAGCACAATGAGGATTTATCATTACTCGATAATAATCGATGGAGGGCACTGAATATATGTATATGTATTTGGGAGAGAGAGAATACTGAAACCAATATCATAATCAAAATCGCACTGCATCTGGACCAAACAATCTTGCTCAGAACCTTAATCGGAATAGTAAGTGCAAGTTTAAAAGTGATCATTGCACTCACCACTTAAGACTTTTATTGCTGTTGTATCAGTACAAAGTGTAGCGCAGGAATGAGCCTGGAAAAACAAGGTTAAATTTACAGTTGTATGTTGCAAAACGAGAGAATCATATATCATTTACAGGTACTTTGAAGCATAAAATGTTTCAGTAGAAATCGCTAACAAATACAAAAATGCTCTTACTATTGATCTAACAGGAGAAGTCTATGAACAAATCCAGACATTTTTTGTTATGTAGCAGTTCCATTTGAAGGCATAACAATGCCGCCTCTGTTATCAAATTGAGTTACACCATATGCAATCGGCAGCATCTCAACTCACCGGCAGACATAATCATTACTGGTGATAACATTCATGAATTCACTGCATTCACACTTAGCTGTATTTGTGAAAACGCTTTCAGTAGAAAAGATGAAAAATCTTCCACTATAAAGATGGAAGAGCTGGTTCGCGTTGGTAATTACTGTTGCTTGAATACGTGCGTGCAATTTGAAGTTCAGAATTTACACCAGCGAAACTATACTTTCTTTTGGTAATTCATAACCTAAGTTGATATTATGACCACTTAACAATCCAAACTGCAAACACCGTATCACAAACTCCCCGATAAGCGTTATCCCGATCAACATGGAGCTCGTACAGGGCAATTTAGCTGGTCTATTTGATACACTTTTGAATTTATTCTTTTAATAGCAAGTAAACAATCGATTTTGCATCGGAAATTTCAAATCACTCGTCAATACTATTCACATCATACATTTTTGCAGACGATAAAAGATGTGTATCTTTGCGAGTACATTGATGACTTGGCAAAATGTGCTGAAATTTAGTTGACACCGATCGAAGCTTTTTAATTCGTCGTAGCAATGTGATGGTATTTCAGAAGAATATTACTACCAAGCAAAGAAAGGATGCTTAGCATGAAAAGGTGTGATACTTAATGACAAGAAAATGTTGTAGGTTGCTGGTGGTCCGGTAAATAGCATCAATGGAACTCTGAAACATTTCATAGACTTCATATATAATTTTGTTTAATTTTTAAATGTATTTCTGTGTAAGTATAGTAGTAACGAATACTATTAGTCAAATTAATATTTACAAGCATTTCTCCAGTAAAGACTTAATATTTAAGTGAGATATCACATATAACTAACTAATTGAGTTTATATTTCAGTTTCTAACAATTTCTGTATCATTCACATTTATATTTTTCTGGACATTTAGTAAATACATGTTGTGATTTTCATGCATACATGTTTCGTATGTACTGTTTTCAGTGGGTATATGATACTAAATTAGGATTAATAGAATTTTCGTACCAATAAATGTTTGATAGTGCACCATAAATATAGTTTTTTTTAATATTTACTTTTGGCTTTTCCGACATCTCTTAGTAACAGATACATGCACACACAAATTATAATCCACTAATGTTGCTACCTTAGCCGTAAATTATTGTTCATATATCAATTAATTTCACGTGAACTCAAGGCAAATGCTTCACTCAAAATGATCTATCACTAAGCCTTAGACATTCGATAATTGCCACTATAGGTGCCGTATTTACATATCTCTCTCTCTCTCTCTCTCTCTCTCTCTCTCTCTCTCTCTCTCTCTCTCTCTCTCTCTGTGCCTTATCATAATATTTGACACAACGACACAATTCTATAATTGCTTTATATTATATTTATTATTTTCCTCTTAATCTATTATACGTTGTACACTTTGTGGCATTTTGCGGAACACGTAATACAACAAACCGAGAATTTTGAGATATGTGTTTTCAAAAATCATTGTTGAGTCCCACCATCTGTATGTTTCCGTCTTTTGTGTGGTGATTCGTTTTCATGTAATCATATTATAGCTGGTACGATACACGTAGCGTTTTGATTTTTACAATGACCATGCTCTAAATATTCTCACCAAAATAAATAAGCATTAGGAACTAACTCAAACCGTCATTTTTCCACGCAAGCACAATTCTAGTGGTCAGCATTGCCTGTAAATACACGTCTAGCCGTCTTAAATGTGTTTGGAACAGTCTGTTGTAATAAAAACATATCTTAATCTAACATATAACTTTATAATTATAATTTAATGAATTTGTACTGTGTATAATCCTTCAACATTTATTACAATCTTACAGTCCTGCATGAACATATTAAGTTTCTTGATCATAATTAAATGATTGTCTCAAGGTTATGTTTAACGTTTTCCAAAGCAAATATAGGTAGCAAAAATGTAAAAGCATTAATAAACATTTACAATGTTCCAAAACGTATCAGTTAACGTCCATGCAAACACACTTATACTGGTCTGTGTTTTCTGTAAATACAATTCTAGCTGTCTTAAATGTATTTCGCACAGTATATTACAATCAATATGTATCTTGATCTAGAACACAACTTAATATTTATAAATTAATGTAGTGTGTTGTTGATAATCCTTCAACATTTCGTGTGATTTATCTGTCCTACATACAAATATACACATCAATTTCATTGATTTTTAATAAAGTGATTATCTGAGACTTATGTTTCATTTGTAAAAGAAAGATAAAAAGAAAATGTAAGACCATTATATAAAGCATATAAACATACGCAAAGTCACAAAATAGCATTAGCGTGCAATGTTTAGTTCTATTAAGCAATTGAACGAATTGTTATTAATTGGCAAGTTTTGGCAATAACTGATTGGTATTACACTTTAGCACCGAGATAATGGGAACGCTGTTCAGCCCAGGTAATGCCGAGGGGATCGTCTATCTTTTGCATGAGGTACGTTTGCTCAATCATAAAAACGTCAACTGACCCAAATAGTGATGAGCAACATTGTAAAACCAAGAGTGCATAATGATCTAGAATTTCCAACATTTATCTGAGCTGTTGCAATCATTCTCCTATTTACTGTCATGTTTCTCTTTCCAATATTTACCCTTTTATATTTATAGACCCTCACTAAACTTGTGTTGGTATCTTTAAACTTAACTTACTCTTTGACATATAATTGACCTCATGGCTTATGAGTCAGTAATCAGATCATTCACATCTTACCTGACACTTAATAAAACTATGAGAAGTGAAAGACCATAATGGTTTTGATAGTCATTACTTACTTGTACTCATACATTAGTCTATGAAGTAGAATATATTGAATAGTGTTAAGTAATACGTAGTATCTAAACGTATCAACGTAACATGAACTCTATAGTTAACATAACTGTATCTTTATAATGATTTATAACTGTCACAACTACAGTTATATTAATAATCAAACCAAAAAGTAAATGTCCCAAACCAATCACAACAAGACAAACCAACACAAAACGCAAACCAACCAAAATGATAAAGAAAGCAAATTCCAAACCAACACAAAAAGACAAAAGATACTACATGCAAACAAAAAACTTAAAAATACAAACAAACATTCAAAAACGTATAAACATTATATGAGAACAGTGCAATAATGTGACTATGAATAATTGTTTTCTACCAGAGAAGGGTAGATACTATAGTCTAAAAGAATGACAAAGTTCGTTGTTGCAGAATTAAGAACATGCATTTCGATGTCGAACAAGTGAAAAGTTTTATCATATGTGCTGAGGATAGATAAATATCCATTTTCATGCCAATGAAATATATATTTTGTTCATATTTATGTTTATTAGGTTTATTTTATTGGAATGTACACCATATGATAGATATGTCAAATATATTGAATAAGCGCATACAATCATTTCAAAACCATGTCCAGATAATGCTAAACATATATTACAAGCTACGTACAAGTAGAGACAACTTTATCAGCAAATCAAATAAGCATATACACACAAAACATGTAAGCACACACTTACACTATTACATTAAACTCAAACGCAAACTATTGTTCAAAACGACTAGAAAGCAAATATTTAATATACGTATTAGTCAATTTCATTGTATTACACATGTGCAACAATGAAACGCTGATTATCATATAAATGTAACAAACTAATTGTATCTAATACTATTTATATCAATTACATCGTTATGAAGGTGCAATACATCATATATAAACTTCATTAAAATGCGTGTATATTTCCTCTGAAATTTAGGCCAAGATATATCATTGTAATTAATTTTATAATGAAGAAAATTTAGATTGTGCAATATTTCTAACTAAAGGTAAATTTTTTTGGAAATTTATATTGTTTGTTGGATGTTAGATAACGTTTGCTTTTTTTCATATATGTTGCCTCTATATTTGTCGTTGCATTAACGTTGTGTCGTGTGTTACATTAAGGCCTGAAAGACAGTGTATATCTTGATACACAAGGGAAGATCTAGGGGTGATGATTATGTCTCACGATAAATATTAGGCTTTAAAGTTGTCGCTAAATAACTGCAATAAAATCTCTAGAATGTGGTATAAGGCATTTCCCGACGGCTACAAATGATACACTAGATAACACAATACAAATATACAAGATGGCATCGTTTCATTGCGCTTAGAAGGCTACCTGAAAGCGACAGAAAATATTCTAATGTGATATAATGGATACAAATTTCAAGATTCCATTGAAGAAAATGACAATACTAAAGATACAAAACTTAATTTTGATTTGGGCATAATAATGGCGACTATCTTGTTCATCAAGTTATAACATTTAATTTCCACCTCTTCATTGAAAAGAACCAACCGGTATGGATTTTGGGATAATGTGTCCAGACGTTGTCCTTCTAATCCGCCCATAATTATATTTGCATATGAGTGAAATATCTTAGTTCCCATCGCTGTTCTATGTATCTGCATGTACGTCTTGCAATTATAATCATGTATGTTGAACTTTGAACATTTGTATATTGTTGCAAAATAACAAAGTGTCAATTTGTGACCTTTTGTTGACCGTGTCAGCACTCCAAACTCATTATACACATTTACTATTTCCGAAAAATCACTTATATATATTTAGATTAGAGTCATGTGACATGCTTCCAAATGGCAATGTTCGAAAAGGTGAGAGAGAGAGGGAGAGAGAGAGAGAGAGAGAGAGAGAGAGAGAGAGAGAGAGAGAGAGAGAGAGAGAAAGAGAGAGAGAGAGAGAGAGAGAGAGAGAGAGAGAGAGAGAGAGAGAGAGAGAGAGAGAGAGAGAGGGTCGAAGACGAGGGGGCATTTGTGTAATAATTTCAGACACTCGGACAGGAATACTAGATGTATCCAGTTTATTTGCGCAGCAAAAGACTAACAATTCTGTAAACGGCTGCAAGTCTGGTCAAATCATTAGTGTGTTCTCCCACTTAAAAAAATGATTTACTCAGTAGATCAAAAAAAACACCAGTTCAGCACCAAATACCCGTTTGAGCCACGACTATTGATGTACTATATGTGCCAGGATAAGCATTAGCATTTACAGTCTTTTTTGTTTGTCCTCACGAAAGGTCACTAATGACAAAAAAGGTATAAATGGGACAGAGAGCAACATTCTAATCTGCATTAAGTTATCTCATGAATAGTAAAGATCCCAGTTATTAGATGAAATATGTGATTCATTAGGTATACATATCTAACTTGATCTACACTTTCTCCTTTTTTGGCATCAAATATTTCAATATAATATGTAGAATTGACAGGCATTGATACAGGTGGTAAGCTCCTATAAATAGCAAAAATACCATTAACTGTCACAAGTTATATTTGTGACATTAAATGATGGCACCCGATGAAAGATCCTCGTATATATGACACACAAAATGCATCATTTACAAATCATATTACCGCGAGTAAATGTCGCGAACTCTGGACATTTGTCACATCGAAGTTTTAATATTCATTGGTAGGACATCACCTTCCGTTTCACCCCTAATCACTGTAGATTGTTGACCTTAATCACGTTTGTAAATATCGATTTTGATGTTGAATCACGAATTTGAAGTCCAGAGACAATGGTGGCTCATACCAAGAATTTATCGTTTTCTGTCCATTTCATGTTATTAACTCACTTAAAGTAAGACCTTTATGCTATGCATAAATCAAACGTTTGCAATAATCAGCAGCTATTCGTTAATTATTCTTCATTTCTAACGGTTGTGATTAAATGTTCGTTCACTCATTTATTTGCTTTCAAACAGATTCAAAAAAATGTATATAAAATCTAAATACAAAGGACGCCAGCGGAATGATGTCATCATCAGTTAAATTATATAAGAGAGTAAAGGCTAACGTTGAGACAAACATCATTTTCCTTTGACTTTAAACCGGTATTTTGAAACACTGATATAAGAGCATTAATTATATTTTACAAAATCATTCAAAAATGTTGTAAAATAAGTACACATTTTGTTACTTATCAAGTATGGTAAATGATATTCACCTTCATGCGAAATATAAGGTCGCAATATTTTTCAATTTAGATTTTCTTCCATAAAAACGAATCGCATGTAACGATCTAGCTGAATTAGGTTTAGAGGTTTTAAATAGGGTGAGTATAAAGAGATATTTCGTTCCAGAATATATAAAACCGAAAAGTCCCGCTCATATTTTTCTTGGCATAGCATTTTGTAGTTCATGAGATTGTTGATCTTCTTGTCAGATTAGGTAAATTGATGAAATATTTTTAAAAAAAAAATACTTGATTATCGTTTACTGATTATTCATAACCAGACACAGACTATGCATATAAAACTCTACTAGATATTCAGCCGATTTATAAAATAACAAAAGCTAGAGCATATCCCATGATTTTACAATGTATATATTGTTTGTTACTTATTTTCGTTACAGATAACCCTAGCATATATTTTACTTTTATAACTTGAATGGGCCTAACATAGAGTAGTCATGTTTATATATCTAATGTAAAATCATACGTGTTAAAATAATCAATAGAACAAACTGTATATTTGAAAAGAGAAAACTGCGGAGAAAGAAATATGACTAATGGTCAAGCAATCTACGAATCAGTCTTTCACAAACAAGGGCTAACAGTCCCAAACCGAACACGCTGATTCGGATAGGTCATGAACATTTACATCCGGGTATTCTAACGAAAATATGGTATAAAACTGGACCAAGCTAAGTAGAGACCACATTCTCACCTGAGAAGAACATTGTGACAACACCTGACGAGTTTGTCAAGTAAGTAAACCTTATACTTCTCCACTTGTTTGTGCAGAATTCTAGCATACAATTTGGACAATTCAGTTAAGGATAGTTGATATTAATCATTGTTTTGACATAATTTTTCTTGACAATGTAACAGGGCATAACCATCCTAAATCAGATCAAATTGGGTAAATTTATAAGTTTAAGAATTTTTTGTCAAGAATTTTCTCTGAACATTCGAACAAAGATGTGAATATTCTGTTATTTCCTCTCTTTTACATTTACACCGTGATGAGCTCATACAAAGGCACAAATTGTTCTTAATTTATATGCCATATATTATGCGCCTGAGTCTGCTTTATTTCCAAACAAGTTCTGGTCTCCATTTCTCTTGTAGCAGCACAGGTATAAACTCTATAACAATTGCTTAAATTAGAATCGCGTGAAAAGATGGGGTCCTACGTTAGGTAGCCCGAAACATAAAAGAGTGTGCCTATCGTACGGTTTAAATAAATGAAGTTTTGTCCTCAAGATTTAATGGTTCATGAATAGTGGGAGGCAGGCAAATGTATCATGCGATATGCAGAAGGTGACATTTCTAGCACAGAATGGCATTTGCGTTTCAAAGTGTTCTAGCCTAGAGACATGACTACTTTGTTTATAAATCTTTTTTTTGTCTATTTAATTCTATAGTTATTTTACTGTTCTCCCAATCGTTTGTATGGTAAATAAGTTTGCTGAAACAGTAATCGTTTGTGGTACTCTCTACACTTTATGAAAGGAACATCATGTCAAAGTTTGTATGAATACCTCCGGCTTTATTTCGTACATATTCTATATTAAGTGAACCTTGCGACTTATCGGGACTGTCCTAGCTAGATTTCTAGTATACAAGTAAACTATTAATTTATATATTACTTTTGAAGATATCCAAATAAATAAATGGAAACATTCAAATCTCTGATAAACGATGTAAGTTATTTGATTTTTTTCTGAATAGAATGAATATTCTCTTTGATTTTAAAAGCAATTTAATAAGAATGCAATTATTTTGAATTTTTCGTCTCTCTTTCGTTTCTTTGAGGCAATCTAAAATGTATATAAAATAACAACCAACTAAGCATACATTGGAAGACTTAAGATAGCTATATAAAAGTATTATTCGCTGCAATGTTGAATAATAAATGAACGTCAATAAAAAGAGTCGAATGTTTCAAAATTCAGCCGTTTCTTCTCTAGTAAATATAATCTCAGCACAAACAATATCAGATATAATATTACACCTGTAAACCAAGAAAATGGTATCTTGCATAGATACTTTGCACGCACAGTTCAGAAGCTTGATACAAAAGTCAACATGATCATCGTGCTTTGATTTGCCAAAAGATAAGATGTCACCACAATTAGTAAAGAAGTCATGCAGTTACAAGAAAACAAAGGAAATCCCAGTGCCACTTTACTGGATTGGTTATACAGTGAGAGGAAATTAAAGGAAATCCCAGTATTGACCATTTGACCACGCCAGAGTTTTATTTATTTTAATTTTGTCTGGGACATTACTCTGCAGTCCTTACTGCCCGAATTAACAAGCGATTAATATATATACATATATATATATATATATATATATATATATATATATATATATATATATATATATATATATATATATATATACCTTGTGCATTGTGTGGTGCTTAACTATTGTCATTCGTTCTTATATAGTAATGCTCACTGGTTGGTAATTTGTTTCAAGCCATTTTTGAAAAATGGGTTTATTGTAGTAATACATTATATCGTTGATCAGGTGAACATATCAGTTGCTATTTTATAAACAAATAACTCATTCCTGATCTATATCAGTTATTGATGATCAGTGTGAACGGATTAGGAAACAGATATAGTTAGGAAGGAATTATTTATTTAGAATCTTCATTCAAATGACTAAATAGTTTATTCCGTTTCGTTAAATACTTACTTTAGATTTTGTGAGTTCGTTCAAAGATATTTTTGAATCTATCAATGATTTATATATGTACATTCAAAACGAGCATAATATATTTTGAACATTCTACATTACAGTTTTGGACTTCTGATAACACATTTAGAATTATTTGGAATTTATTTCACAATATTGTGAGGATGTGGTAATATTTGTTTTGTATTCTAGCCTAAAGGTACATGTTTGTTTTACTTGAAATGCTGGATTCAATACGTACCGTTCATTTGTTTGTGACCTATATTTGTAACCATAGATTCGTAATTATCCCAGTATGAGGCAAATGGCGTGACGTTCATTCGCAGCATTCCAAAGGTGCACAACTAAACACCATTCAAAGAAATTGTATTTATTTGAAATCATATGCGATACCACCTGATACTGTTAGGAGTATGTAACCTTAACAAACTAAATGGAAAAGTGAAATCAACAAGAGGTTTTTTCCAAAAAAGTACTTGGAGGACCAAATGTACATGTTTTAAATGTGTTCGATTATGGAATGTGCTGATGTATCAATAGCCTTTACTGTAATGATGTGTCAACAGGTTTCATATAGTAAAATCATGCCATTAGAACACTTTTAATGAATTCACAACAATCCGAAAAGAGTCAATTTACCAAACTGTCAGTAAAACACTTGATATTGCATGAATAAGTTTAAAATAATTTGATTTCTCTAACAATATATCTGAACACAACATTAAAGAAATCGAGAGAGCGAATTGAAAGACTAACGCATTCGTTATATTATAATAACCTTATATGAAACGTTAGGACACTGAACATTACCATGTTGCGTGTCAAGAGATGGGTTCAAGAACAATCTAAATATCTTAATAAAAGTCTAGACCTTGATAACATAACTAAGTAAACAACATATTTATAACTTACAAACAAGCTTAAAAACACCCTAGGCGCTGAAACACTAACCTCAACAATGGGAAGACCCTCAAGCACACAAGAGAAATTAAATCCATGTGATTTGGTGCTACGAAATTTGTACCTGTCAGCGTGCGAGTTTCCATGATGTCAGCTACTAGGAATAGAGTAGCATAATTAAAATGAATCGAATCAATTGTCATGAAATTTATAATTACTTATCGTGACGACTATTAGTCTTTGTAACTTTCCCTAGAATTATTTTAAAATCAGTCAAATATTGTATCTCGTGGATTAATACGTTTAAGCTAAACAAATATAAATATATATTTGCAACATTGAATCATGTGTAAATATGTCCCATATTGGTATAATTACGTTCACTAAAAACCAACTTTGGAAAATGGGACGCAATACAACCATAATAATTTTCCAACATAAAATATTCGAGATATCTCAGCACAAATTATATTGTCATTGATTACTAGACCGATGACAAGGGTCATATTACATAATGAACATGGAAACGTGCAAAAGCATTTCACAACTCTAATACATAAAGTTGTCTCTTCAAATGACTAACCGTGAAAGCTTCCTGAGAAATATGTTTAAAGATATTTCTTGTGTACATATATTGTATTAGTTTCGCTCCTCTTTTCAGAACACATTTTATTGTTTCGAAAACAAAATTCAATTTTGTGTTTATGTACGATCATTTTAGCGACATTTCGCCTATTTTAAAGTATATCAAAGAATGGACAAATCAGCCACGCCATATTATACTCCACCGTAATGAGGTCGGTCGGATCAAAACTGACTTATTCTGTTGTTATTAAGGATTATCAAACCAAGCCACATCTTTGAGTTATAATGTTTAACAGAATTAAAAACATCACCAAACTTAACGTAAGTGATGATAACTTCGTATACTGATTACGTGAGCGTTATATGTCTTTCAAAGGGCACATAGACAATTATCATGAGAGAATATTGTATCGAAATTCGCACCTTATAGTTCTGAAGCAGATATATATTCTCATCAGATATGACAAAATACAATCGATATATCGCAATTAGAGAAGGTGGTTTTAATGAAAAGTTAATGACAAGTAACTGACTCATGCCATTCGATGATGACCCAATTTAACATGATTAGGTACATCTATAATTTTGTTCTTTGTCTTTTGGGATTAGATCTATTTAATATCTTTTCCTACACACTTTTGTCAATAGTCTGAGAGTCACCTTCTATTTGCAACATATCGTGCAAGTCGAATAAATGAGGAACAACTATAATCCAGAACATTAAAAAATTTAATATTTTCGATACGGGTGATTTGTCAGCAGCTTGCAGCAATAAAGAAATTGTATCATTGTTCTAATCTTCTATAAGATACAAAAACCAATCGCCTATTGATGTTCAGATTATTGTCTTAAGAATGCCATTAATCCTCGTTCTAATATCCACAGGCGTGAGTGCAGTGAAGATGTCTCCAAGTTTATTAACAGGTCTGCTGTTCGCAGCCATTTTGATCAACATGAAGTAAGTAATAACAAATTGATATTGGCCATAACCTATACAATCTTTAGCTTCACATATTTCATATTTTGTTTATTTGTTAAGCTCTCTTGACCAAATTAAGTTTTATGACAATGTCTTTTCCAAATAATTGGGCCGAACATTTTATGCAAAGTTAATTGCTAATTTAATTCAAACAATACCAGTTATCTAAGCTTATAAGTTTTACCTGTATTCATTCGAATAATGTGATCTGGCCAGTCCTAAGTGGTAAAATATACATTACGAAAACATTCATCACATTAACACAATATTGACGTAATATATATGTATACAAACAGAAGTGTGGAATGCAGTATTAAGACTTCGGATGCTGGCACCTCGAAATCACAGAAGATAATGTCAGTACATCGGAGACTTTTCGGGAGTTTATGGAACGATAGGACGGACTTAAAAAAAATTTTAAATGCCATTTACCCAGGTAACATTAAGCATTACCAGCCACTCCTCGTTACATAATTATACATTCTCAAAATTAACAAAACACTTATGAATTTCTTGATAGAACACGGATTGTTCTCCACATTGCTTAAGAAATTAAGATAAATACATGGCGGATGATTTAACAGGGCGGATGATTTAACGGGAGTAACACAATACATCTTACATTCGTAATGGGACAAAGATAACACTACCTGTATCCCATATAACTAAGTATTGATGTCTTTACCTATGCATTTCTGAGAAGACGTCAATAAAATTGGCACTACACAAGTATTCTTAACTTACACCCTAGCGTTAAAAATTTCCAAAGAATTACCTAACGAAAGTTAGATGACGAGGACAAACTAACAGTACCAATCAGATCTAAGGGCATAACTACAATTACCTTGTTGTTTACAACCTGATTTGTATGGCGCATACATATAGTAAAGTTAGGTTGTGTACATCTTTATGTAAATTGTAATTGTCTTACAAATCTTTCTCTGAGTGAAATATAGCTGGACATATTACTTTTGCAGGCACTAACTGGTGTGGGGTTGGAAACGTGGCAAAGAATGCAACTGATTATGGTACAAGTGTAAAACGGATAAATGCTGTCAACAACATGATGGCTGCGAGACCTACATTGGAGCACGTGAAACTAAGTACGGTCTCAGAAACAAGGCCTTCTACACAGTGTAAGTTTATCGCAAACACATCCTCAAAATGCCGGTGAATATAACGACTGTGATACGAGACTTTTATAATTTACTTAAAATCTCAGTTTGCCAGAAAAAAATATTTTGTGCAATTTTAAAACAGGGGTCTCTAAATAAAAGCAATTAGGCGGAAGTGTGTGTAAGGAATAATTGTATGTATGTATGTATGTATGTATGTATGTATGTATGTATGTATGTATGTATGTATGTATGTATGTATGTATGTATGTATGTATGTATGTATGTATGTATATGTGTGTGTGCGTGCGTGCGTGCGTGTGTATGTGTGTATGTATGTCTGTATGTATAAATTCATATAGCTTTTAACAAATAATACATCTCATACATATATTTACTTATATAAAAGAAACGAAATGTAAATCTTACGCAAATAGCTTGCATAAAACAGAATAGCAGTGTTTAGTTTATGTCGCATTTACTTGTAAAATCTCACGAACTGAGTTTACAAACTTCCTCCCATCGGAAATTATTTTAATGTATATATAAGAACACAATGTTCTCAAGAATTGTGTGATACGTTAAAACAACAATTATATCGCATATGTAACCTTAACAGTTCTAGAAAATACATTTGGAGTACACCGATTGCATACATTGTGTAATGTTAGTACGCTGTAACGTATATTTTTATTTATACATCAAGTGATTGAATTCCTTATAAAAATCGGCTAAACAATCACAAAATAAAGCTGCTAGGCAAACATACTGCAACAATTACGATTGTCTGACAACCAGTGAAAGCTTGTAAACACCTATTCAAACACCATCTGTTTCTCCAGATCGGGATGTGACTGTGATCAAACGTTCTTGGAGTGTATGCTTCGTGTAGCGACGTCGGAGACAATCCAAGCCCGTGATAAAAGTACAGCAAAAGATTTCGGAAAAATCTTCTTCAACGTTATCAATCCTAATTGTCTGGTACAAGACCACCCACTTGTTTTCACTGAGCATGTGTAAGAAATACAACTGATACTTGAGCTTTAATCCTATATATATATATATATATATATATATATATATATATATATATATATATATATATATATATATATATATATATATATATATATATATATATATATATCCGTTTACATTCACTTGTCTCTTTTCATCATACAATAGTTTGCAGACTTGAATCTCTGCCTTACACCTTCTTATCTGTATGTTAAATGATATTTGTAATGTGCAAAAATATGATGAGTTTTCGTTACATGTCCTTTAAAGCAGTAACCCCAATTTGTGATACCATTATAACAAACCATATCATCCGAGATGTCCATCCTGATCATTATAATAGTGCAATGTGTTGAAGCCTACATTCGTTATCAGGACCAAAATCTTGCAATAAAAATATATCAAGTTACACTTATTCTTAAACAAAAACAATAATATAGTCTAATAACATATCCAAGGCACTACAGCTTAATATAAGAATGGATTATCAACATATAAACAAAACATATGACCTCGAAAGATGATGAAATTAGAACATGCGCATTACAAAACTTAGTAGATTACTTATGTATCTCATTATAACGTATATGGATATAATTTATAGCAATCTACGCATTTGTGCTGGAAAGATTATAAACATATTAGTTCTTGTATATAAATCTTGTCGACTCACAGCATTTAAAAATAGATTGTTTATAGTATATGATATGACGATAGCGGTTCAAAGTGCAGTTATATAAAAAATTCAATATGGCTTGTAAAAACCTTTTGCCGTATCTAAACTAATCTCCAATACTTGTTCATGTATGCGTAATATATTCCGGTTGATTCGTATGAATCCATAAAACGAAATATGGACACAAGTATTTAGTAAAGGCAATAGATTAAATCTGGATGTCATAAAATGCTTTAGCTGTGGGTTCCCATGGCCAAGGATCTAAAAGAAACTAAGATTCCAAAATAAAAAGTCTTCTTTTTCTCACCAAAATAAAACGAAATCTAGTGATGACTTTTAGACAGATGCATGTTACTATCATTTATCATCGTCGAATCGCAATAACTTTGATCTGGACCTTTCGACCCACATATCGAAGGATTTGTCAGCATTTTACTATACAATGTTTATTAAATCATATTAGTACGTATTCATGCAAGTTCCCTCTGGGGTAGAGATCATAAGTGCCACAAAGATTTATGCAAAATTTAAAATGCTTATATTAGTAGTATCACAAGATCGTTATACGTGATATATTATTGATAGTAACGCGTCTACTAAATAATGCATTATATATTATATATTATATTATATATACATATATATGTGGTGAAATTAACAATGAACATAAGAACCATCCAAATTTAATTATCATAACCAATATATTTAATTATGGAATTGTGTGTAGTTTTAAGTAACATTCATCATAATATTACGAAGAGTTTGTGCTCTATGGATATAATGAGCCAGGTTTCAATCCTCTCTAGCTTTCACGGAATTTAGTAACTTCATCAATTTCAATACTTTATAGACTTTCCAATGTGCTAAGTAAGGCTGGTGCTTTCGTTGTTTCAGTTTTTCTTTAGAGAATCTTTTGGTCGTTAAATGCGCTTCATGAATGTTTAAGTCGGGTTATGTGAGATGCAGACAGGTTAAGTCGGTTATGATGAGATGAGGTTAAGTCGGGTTATGTGAGATGCATACACCTACGTATTCACTATACATTAATACACCATAACTGAATACCATAAAATGCCTTTTGGCTTGCTAGTTCAGTTTTGTCAGCTCGCAGTGATAAGCTTCTGTTTTGCGTAAATAGAAAAATACCTATAGCTTTGTGAAGAGACCTTAAATAGAATGTTCGTGCATGTCATAAACAATGTAGCGTCTTTTAGTAATTGCGATAATTACTTTTTGACAGAAAGTATTTCAATATTAAATTTCCATAAAATGGATTGTAAAAAACTTCAACCAAAAAACACAGACGCCTAACTACTGCTAATGCGGTTGCTCCCATACGAAAATCTTCGCTACCTCCTCTTCTAACCGACCCCTTCCGATGAATGACCCACGCATGATAATATCAAATCCGTCACATTTGGAACCTTGCTTATTGTCAGGATAATCTAATATAATAATGAATATAAGAACTATATGATAATACAAACGGCGAATAGGTATTAGACTAGATAAGAACCCAAACGCCCTAATAGAATGTTCTCAGATGAAAAAGATTTCAATTTTCATTTTAAGATTAAGATATATAATAACATTCGTATGTCTTTCAGATGGTTTGACATTTGCACAAACTACGAGAAAGACACAACACAGACCAAGGTTTGGCAATTTGCAGCAGGTAAATAGTTCTCTTTGTGATAAGACACTGCGTTGATACCACACCTCTGACAGACAACTGTTGATATGTACCTATTCTTGCCTTATATAAACAGAGTCAACGTACCGAAGTCAAGCATCGAAAACACATTTGACGGAAGCAGATACAGTCTTAACCCATCCGTACAAAGCTCTTCTTTTTCAAAATCAGCCTTGTAACTGTTGATATTTAAATAAATCTCTCTTAGATGAAGCTGTTAAAAGCAGTTTACATTAATAACTTAATAAAACATTTTTCCCGTCTGCCAGTTCTACTTGTCATAATTTGTTAAGATGTCACTTGTCTTTTTATTTTCCATTACTACGTTCTTGTAACAAACGTCTCAGTGTCTCGTCCATGGTGTTGCTGTAGACAAATGACCAGTTAAGACCAATAGAGAAATATGTTTCAAAAAACTAATTAGAATGTCCTGATATTATGCTGTGACATTTGAAATGTTTTATCTGCCTTTAACAAATATGTCCATATCTGAAATTGAGTTAAAATTTAAAACGTTAAAATGATAAAGGTTGAGAATTTAAAACAATCATTTCAGACAGAAATATTACCTAATTCGCACTCTAAAGACATAAATTGTTCATAATAAAGAGGACTATCCAGAGCAGGTCCATATAAAATTAAGAAGTAAAGCAGTAGCAGAATGAGGATTTATCGTTACTCGATAATAATCGATGGAGGGCTCTGACTATATGTATATGTATTTGGGAAAGAGAGAGAGAGAGAGAGAGAATACTGAAACCAATGTCATAATCAAAATCGCACTGCATCTGGACCAAACAATCTTGCAAAATACCTTAATCGGAATAGTAAGTGCAATTTTAATGGTGATAATTGCAGATGTTGCACTCACCACTTAAGACTTTTATTGCTGATGTATCAGTGAAAATTGTAGCGCAGGAATGAGCCTGGAAAAACAAGGCTAAATTTACAGTTGTATGTTGCAAAACGAGAGTATCATATATCATTTATAGGTACTTTGAAGTCTAAAATGTTTCAGTAGAAATCGCTAACAAATACAAAAATGCTCTTACTATTGATCTAACAGGGGAAGTCTATGAACAAATCCAGACATTTTTTTTTATGTAGCAGTTCCATTTGAAGGCATAACAATGCCGCCTGTCCTTTACCATGTCCAGTCCGCTATTGCTTTAAACACAGTCGGGTTAAGTCTGGGATCAAATTGAGTTACACCATATGCACTCGGCAGCATCTCGACTCACCGGCAGACATAATTATGACTGGTGATAACATTCATGAATTCTCTGCATTCACACTTAGCTGCATTTGTGAAAACGCTTTCAGTAGAAAAGATGAAAAATCTTCCACTATAAAGATGGAAGAGCTGGTTCGCATTGGTTATTACTGTTGCTTGAATACGTGCGTGCTATTTGCAGTTCAGACTTTACACCAGCGAAACTATACTTTCTTTTGGTAATTCATAACCTGCGTTGATATGATGACTACTTTAACAATCCAAGCTGCAAACACCGTATCACAAACTCCCCGATAAGCGTGATCCCGATAAACATGGAGCTCGTACAGGGTAATTGGAGCTGGTCTTTTTGATACACTTTTGAATTTATTTTTTACTAGCAAGTAAACAATCGATTTTGCATCGGAAATTTCAAATCGTCGATAGTATTCACATCATACAGTTCTTCAGACGATAAATGATGTGTATCTCTGCGAGTACATTGATGACTTGGCAAAATGTGCTAAAATTTAGTTGACACCGATCGAAGCTTTTTTATTCATCGTAGCAGTGTGATGGTATTTCAGAAGAATATTACGACCATGCAAAGAAAGGATGCTTAGCATGAAAAGCTGTGATACTTAATTACTTAATGACAATAAAATGTTGTTGTAGGCTGCTGGTGGTCCGGTAAATAGCATCAATGGAACTCTGAAACATTTCATAGACTTCATATATATATATATATATACATATATATATATATATATATATATATATATATAGATATATATATATATATATATATATATATATATATATATATATATATATATATATATATATATATATATATATATATATATATATATATATATACCACATACGTTAGAAATAACATGGCATTTAAAGTGTTGGTATAAAGCAAATCTATATACCAATACTATTGGTATATCAAATAGTGATCCGCCCATAGCGCAATAATACGAATATATAAACATTCTTTCTACCGTAGGCCTATAGCTCTATGAAGAATTTCTACTCATTCATTAATCATAAATGACCTGAAATTAACGACACAAATATTAATAGTCTCTGTTTTCTAAATATTAAAATGGTACACAATTTCATCGGAATCCTGTCTTTTTCCTCTCCCCTCTCATGCAGAATATGCACAAATCTGGAGTGAGAGAGAAATATATTGCGCTGGACGAAAACATTAAAGCTGAACTTGTACCAAGTAACCCACAGTACTCTGTTTCCTCGTAAACCTATGCTTACGCTTTCCTTGGGATTTATCTATAGTATTCATAATATCAATGATACATAGTTGCAATCGTCAGACGACACACAAGGCCTACATGTTAAATTTGTCGGTTGCGATGCGCAGATACTTTATTGTGTTTTAAGCCTTTGTTGTTGTTTCTGAAACCCGTTTTAATCGAGTATTAATAATTAAATATACAACTGTCCAAATGGTCGCCAGCCCCCCCCCCCCCCCCCCCTCTCTGGAGCAAAAATACACGAAAATACAAGCGTTGTGGATTTTTGCTTGTGTCATACGACGATGTCTCTGGACCTATGAATGATGGCAATGTTAGTCAAGACGTACAGAGAGAGAGAGAGAGAGAGAGAGAGAGAGAGAGAGAGAGAGAGAGAGAGAGAGAGAGAGAGAGAGAGAGAGAGAGAGAGAGAGAGAGAGAAAGAGAGATGTTTAGTCTGTAGAGTCGCTAATTAAATCAAAATGATGACTTAGTTGAACTGTCAATATATTAAAATATTTTAATTACTTCTTTTTGGTTCGTGATTCCAATTCGTTTATATTCCACGCGAATTTCCATACGACAGTAGGTCAATGACAGTACATGCATAGTCTATAAAAAGATCACCCTGTTTGCACTGCACTACTTTCTTCATTAAAAAAAACAACACAACAACATATTTTATGTTTAAATAATGCGTGTGTCTTATATTGATTTAATAAATGTGAATGAAAAAAAGAAAATGAAAAAGAAAACAATCAACTTATCAATTTGAATATGTGGTTGTGAATAACAAGAAAAATCGTAGAACTAGATTTTGTTGCAGACAGCCACTTGGTCGTGAGGAGGTCATTTACTCGGGCAATATATAAGGAGCACATCGTAACTCCAACTTGCAAATATTTGTATGTAATATAAATAAAATATATGTATAGTATGTAGGCTGTATCATTGATATACCACTCGTTGTATAAATTTTTCATTAAAAAGAAACTCGAGCAAGCCTCGTTTCCATTTAATGAAAAATGTATACATCTCGTGGTATATCATTGATACAGCGTACATACTATACATACATTCTATATATATATATATATATATATATATATATATATATAAGACATGTCTGCTATATTTAATAACCTTTGCTCTAATCAATTGGCGACCCAGATGAGACAACTTGCCCAAAAGTCCATTAACCGCACCTTTGCATGGTTTTTCTTCATTATCATCCGATTTCCGTACCGCCATCCCGTCATGCCATATAAATGACACTAGTATTCCCTTACTAAGTTGGACATATTTAACTGCGCGACCCTAGGCTAGTCAATCCACAGAATTTCCGGCGTATCACCCTCATATAAATACGCCCATTTTCCACTATGGACACATAAACGGTACCTACCAAGTTCCACCGTATTGATTCCATTATAAAATTTACTGATTTCCAACCAGAAATACTGCCATTTCAACCACAACACTTTTATATACCGCTGAATTTTAATATGGACTATGTTAAATCAGGGACAGTCATTCGGCTTGTACTTAACTTCACTACTAACGACCCCAGCATGGTTCAAATTCACTAACACTCGGCTCTGTGACGTTTTCTCCTACTAATTGGCTAACTATTTCGGGCTAGTAATATTTCCATGGCACCGAAGAACAAATACTCACACAAATAAATCTAAGAATTGCTTAAAAACAAGGTGCTGTCAAATATATATATATATACTCGAAATATACTACATTCTATATGTCGCTGAAACGATAAAATCATTTAAATACATACACAAATTAGGACAATAATTAACTATATAATTTGATTTTATCAAATGATATTTTCAGCACTACATCAATGTGTTCTAATTCACGTACATCGGCCCTATCATGACATACCTCTATCTAGCACTTGTCCTCTTGCAGAATCCATAAAATTCTCACTTTTATAAATGCATCTACGTTTCATTCACAGTTATGGTTATAATTTTGGTGTATGAATATTCTTATAAATAAGATACTGACGAAAATGTAATATTAGTCAAATTAATATTTACAAGCATTTCTCCAGTAAATTTTTACTATTTAAGTGAGACATCACACATATAACTAGACCGAATTTACTCTAACACGGGATTGTTGTTGTCTATTACAATGTGTCTAATATGCGAGTACACTAGTGTCTAATTCAGATTTCCCCTTGTTAATGGTTTAATTTAGTTCAAATATTTGCATATTTCTAAATTGAGTAAATATTTCAGCTTCTAACAATTTATGTATCATTCACATTTACATTTTTCTGGACATTTAGTAAATATATTTTCTGATTTTCATGCATACATGTTTCCTATGTCCTGTTTTGAGTGTATATATGATACTAAATTAGGATTAATAGAATTTCCGTAGCAATAAATGTATGATATTGTACCATAAATATAATTTTTTAATATTTATTTTCGGCTTTTCTGACATCTCTTAGTAGCAGATACATGCACACACAAATTAATACTCCACTAATGTTGATGCCTTAGCCGTAAAGAATTGTTCATACATCAATTATTTTCACGTGAACTCAAGACAAATGCTTCACTCACCTGATCTATCACTAAGCCTTAGACATTCCATAACTCATATTGCCACTATAGGCGCCGTATTTACATACTAATTTAATATTTACATATTAATCTCTCTCTCTCTCTCTCTCTCTGCCTTATCATAATATTTGACACAACGAAACAATTCTATAATTGCTTTATATTATATTTATAATTTTCCTCTTAAGCTATTATACGTTGTACACTTTGTGGCATTTTACGGAACACGTAATACAAGAAACCGAGAATTTTGAGATATGTGTTTTCAAATATCATTGCTGAATCCCACCCTCTGTATGTTTGCGTCTTTTATGCGGTGATTCGATTTCAAGTAATCATATTATAGCTGGTACGATCAATGACCCTGCTCTGAATATTCATACCAAAATACATCAGCATTAGGAACTACCTCAAAGCATCATGTTGGAGGTATAGTTTCCTAACTTCCCCTCAAGCACAATTCTAGTGGTTAGCATTGCCTGTAAATACACGTCTAGACGTCTTAAATGTGTTTGGAAGATCTGTTGTAATCAAAACATATCTTTCTTCTTCTTCTTTATGTCCTTCCGCGCAGTGGGGCGCATAGGGCAACAGGCTTCCTCCAGCCATCTCGATCGGCAGCCTTAACCTCCGCTGCGTCTAAGTTGATATTGTCGGCTCGCAGATCTTCTATAAATGTCCGTCGCCATGTCTTTCTCGGTCGTCCAATGCCTCGTTTCCTACGTGCTGGCGTCCACCACATCGCCGTCTTTGCGTGGCGCGTCTCGGCCATTCTCAGAACATGTCCCGCGAAACGTAATCTTCTATCTGCGACCACTTCTCCCAGGCTTCGGGTGTTTGCTCTTCTGAGGATTTCCTCGTTAGTGATGTGGTCGTGGTAGGTGACACGAAGAATACGCTGTTGGAATACGTTCAGCCTGTTGACCAGCTTCTTCGTGCCTTTCCATGTCTCGCAGGCGTAAATGGCGGATGGGATGACGATAGTGTTGAAGATGCGAAGTTTGGTGTTTGTGTGAATCGACCGACGTGTCCAAATTGGGAGAAGACATTGGAATACGGCCGCCGCTTTGCCAATTCGGTATTTGACGTCTGCATCAGCTCCACCTTCCTTGTCGATGGTACTTCCCAAGTAGGTGAACTGCTCGACTTGGCCGATGGTCTGGCCGCCTACGCTGACCCGCACATGTGTCTTCCGGTTGACCGCCAGTGTCTTCGACTTTTCTGTGCTAATTCTTAATCCAACTTTAGCCGCCTCCACCTCCAGGTTGGTGGTCATTTCCTGAAGAGATCTCGCATTCTCTGCCAGCAGCGCAATGTCGTCAGCAAAATCCAGATCTGTCAGGCGTGCCTTATCCTTCCACGTGATGCCATATTTCGGATGGTCCATCGCCCTTCTCATGACAAAATCTATTGCCAGAAGGAATAAGAAAGGCGAGAGTATGCATCCCTGACGGACTCCTGTCTCAATGCCAAAGAAGGGTGTGTGGCCAGCGTCCGTTCGTACGCAGCAGCTGGACTCGCGATAAAGATTTATATCTTTATCTTTATCTAACACATAACTTTATAATTATAATTTAATGAATTTGTGCTGTGTATAATCCTTCAACATGTATTACAATCTGACAGTCCTGCATCAACATAATTATTTTCTTGATCATGATTAAATGATTGTCTCAAAGTTATGTTTAACGTTTTCCAAAGCAAATAAAAGTAGCAAAAATGTAAAACCATTAATAAACATTTACAATGTCCCAAAACGTATCAGATAAATAAGTAGATAAATGTTTTAGAGATAGTTTCTTAATGTCCATGCAAACACACTTATACTGGTCTGTGTTTTCTGTAAATACAATTCTAGCTGTCTTAAATGTATTTCGCACTGTATATTACAATCAATACGTATCTTGATCTAGAACACAACTTAATATTTCTAAATTAATGTAGTGTGTTGTTGATAATCCTTCAACATTTCGTGTGATTTATCTGTCCTACATACACATATACACATGAATTTGATTGATTTTTAATAAAGTGATTTTCTGAGACTTATGTTTCATTTGTAAAAGAAACATAAAACGAAAATGTAATACCATTATATAAAGCATATAAACATATGCAAAGTCACAAAATAGCATTAGCGTACAATGTTTAGTTCTGTTAAGCAATTGAACGTATTTTTAGTAATTGGCACGTTTTGACAATAACTGAATGGTATTACACTTCAGCACCGAGATGATGGAAACGCTGTTCAGCCCAGGTAATGTCGTGGGGATCGTCTATCTTTTGCATGAGGTACGTTTGCTCACACATAAAAACATCAACTGACCCTAATAGTGATGACCCTCGTTGTAAACCCAAGAGTGCATAATGATCTATAATTTAAACATTTATCTGAGCTGTTGCAATCACTCTCCTGTTTACTGGCATGTTTCTCTTTCCAAGTTTTATCGTTTTATATTTATAGACCCTCACTAAACTTGTGTTGGTACCTTTAAACTTAACTTACTCTTTGACATATAACTGACCTCATGGCTTATGAGTCAGTTATCAGATCATTCACAACGCACCTGACACTCACTAAACCTATGAGAAGAGACAGACCATGATGGTTTTGATAGTCGTTACTTATTTGTACTCATACGTTAGTCTATGAAGTAGTATATATTGAATAGTGGTAAGGAATTTTGATGCCAAATGAGAATGTAATATGAGGTATTGAAGCAAGCGGACTAGATTATGTCTACGTAGTATCTAAACGTATCAACGTAACATCAACTCTGTACTTAACGTAAATGTATCTTTATAATGATTTATAACTGTCATAACTGCAAATGTATTAATAATCAAACAAAACAATATTTGTCCCAAACCAAGCACAACAAAACAAGCCAACACAAAACGAAAACCAACCGAAAAGATAAACAAAGCAAATTCCAAACCAACACAAAAAGACAAACGATACTACATGCAAACAAAAAACTTAAAAATACAAACATTCCAAAAAGTATAAACATTATATGAGAACAGTGCAATAATGAAAATATGAATAATTGTTTTCAAAAAGAGAAGGGTAGATATTATAGTATACGAGAATGAGAAATTTCGTTGTTGCAGAATTAATAACATACATTTTGATGTCGAACAATATAATATTATACATTTATAATATGTGCTGAAGATAGATAAATATCCATTTTCATGCCAATCAATGAAATATATATTTTGTTCATATTTATGTGTATTAAGTTTATTTTATTGGAATTTACACCATATGATAGATATGTCAAATATATTTCAATAAGAGCATACAATCATTTCAAAGCCATGTCCAGATATTGCTAAACATATATTACAAGCTACCTACAAGTACAGACAAATTTATCAGCAAATCAAATAAGCATATACACAAAAAGCATGTAAACACACACTTACACTATTACGTTAAACACAAACCCAAACTAGTGTTCAAAACGACTAGAAAGAAAATATTCAATATATGCATTAGTCAATTTCATTTTATTACACATATGCAACAATGAAACGCTAATTATCATATAAATGTAACAAACTAATTGCAACTAATATTATTTATATCAATCACATTGTTATAAAGGTGCAATACATCATATATAAACTTCATTAAAATGCGTGTATATTTCCTCTGAAATTTAGGCCAAGATATATCATTGTAATTAATATTAGAATGAAGAAATTCAGATTGTGCAATATTTCTAACTAAAGGTAAATTTTTCAAATCCTTTATATTGTTTGTAGAATGTAAGATAACGTTTGCTTATTTTCATATGTGTTGCCTCTATATGTGTCGTGCATTAACGTTGTGTCGTGTTTTACATTAAGGCCTGAAAGACAGTGTATATTTTGATACACAAGGGAAGATCTAGTGGTGATGATTATGTCTCACAATAAATATTAGGCTTTAAAGTTGTTGCTAAATAACTGCAATAAAATCTCTAGAATGTAATATAAGTCATTTCCCGATGGTTACAAATGATACACTAAATAACACAATACAAATATACAAGATGGCATCGTTTCATTGAGCTTAGCAGGCGAAAGAAAGCGATAGAAAACATTATAATGTGATATAATGGATACAAGTTTCAAGACTCCATTGAAGAAAATGACATGCCAAGGATACAAAACTTAATTTTGATATGTGCATAATAATGGCGACTATCATGTTCATCAAGTTATAACATTTAATATCCACCTCTTCAGTGAAAAGTACCAACCGGTACGGACTTTGGGTTAATGTGTCCAGACGATGTCCTTCTAATCACCGCATAATTATATATGCATATGAATGAAATATCTTAGTTCCCATCGCTGTTCTATGTATCTGGATGTACTTCTTGAAATTACAATCACGTATGCTGATCTTTGACGTGGCATTCTTGATTCAATCCAGTAGATGACGTTGATCTCTTGCTATACTTGGTTTTCCATCCTTTCATCACAACTTTCAAATAAGTCAAAATATACAGCTTGGCTGTGTAAAATGCACCACCCCGCACGTCGATTGTTTATCTACATCTTATTATTACTTTATCTCTTCTTGTAAATTGCCCCTAGTGAATCAAACATGTAGTAATCCAACAGTTGTTATTTAAAGCGTGTGCCATTATTTGCAAGTTGGTTTATTTATCTCGAATTAACGCCCTTTTTCTCTTTCTCAGACACTCGCATTCTCTGTATGTACTTATATATATATATATATATATATATATATATATATATATATATATATATATATATATATATATATATATATATATATATACATAGAGAGAGAGAGAGTGACCTTTGTTTCATTTTGTTTGTAATATATGTTTTTTTGTGTATGAGACATGTATATCAGATGTACAGGACTTTACGACACATCATGCTTAACAAAAACGTTAAAATTGCAATAATTGCAATTCTTATTCAATTGTAAATTGACTGATACATACACCAGTTATGTGCATTATATATATATATATATATATATATATATATATATATATATATATATATATTAAATGTTCACATGGCACTCTACGCAAGAGCAGTAAATATTTGATCTCACAAAACAGGTGTGTAGATGGATAAGTATATAATATATGGATACGTATAACATATATCCTATCTTTCATAATTCATAATACTTGGTCATTCATAGGAAAATAAAATTAGATTATGTATACATTATGTGTATACATTATGTGTATATATATATATATATATATATATATATATATATATATATATATATATATATATATATATATATATATATATATATATATATATATATATATATATACATTGCTCATTATAAGGAATGTCATCCGAGATCTTGTATGCAAGGCAGACACTCTGAATGATTCATTATTGCGATGAAAGTAGCATTAAGGATATTAGGAAAACAAACAATGACGGCCTTTCATTGACATCGCCTGAGTTACGAATTGTTTATTCTAGTCATGGGTGTATGATTCATTATGAAATGTAGATAATTGGAGATTAAACATTTGTATGTTATTACAAAATAACAAAGTGTCCATTTGTGACCTTTTGTTGACCGTGTCAGCACTCCAAACGCATTAGAAACATTTTCTTTTTCCGAACAGTCACTTACGCATATTTGGATTAGGGTCATGTGACATGCTTCTAAATGGCACTGTTGGAAAAGGAGAGAGAGAGACAGAGAGAGAGAGAGACAGACAGACAGACAGAGAGAGCGAAAAGGCGTGGAGGAATTTGTTTAATAATTTCAAACACTTGGTCAGGAATACTAGATGTATCCAGATTATTTGCGCATCAAAAGACTAACAATTATGTAAATGGCTGCAAGTCTGGTCAAATCATTAGTGTGTTCTCCCACTAAAACAAATGATTTACTCAGTATATTAAAAGAAAACACCAGGTCAGCACCAAATACCCATTTAAACCTCCACTATTGATGTATTAGATCTACCAAGACTACCATTAGCTTTTACAGTCATTTTTTTGTTCTCACAAAAGGTCACTAATGGCAGAAAACGGTATAAATGGGACATATACCAACATTCTGATCTGCGTTAAGTTATCTCAAGTATAGTAAAGATCCCAGTTATTAGATGAAATATGTGATTCATTAGGTATACATATCTAACTTGATATACACTTTCTCCTTTTTTGGCATCACCACATTTCAATTTAATATGTATAATTGATAGGCAATGATACAGGTTGTAAGTTCCTATATATAACAAAAATACCTTTAGCTGTCACAAGTTATATTTTAACATTAAATGATGTTACCCGATGAAATATCCTCGTATATATCACATACAAATTGCATCATTTACAGATAATATTACCCCGAGTAAATGTCGCGAACCCTGGACATGTGTCACATCGAAGTTTTAATATTCATTGGTAGGACATCACCTTCCGTTTCACCCCTAATCACTGTAGATTGTTGACCTTAATCACGTTTGTAAATATCGAATTTGAGGTTGAATCACGAATTTGAAGTCCAGAGATAATGGTGGCTTTTACCAAGAATTTATCGTTTTCTGTCCATTTCATGTTATTAACTCACTTAAAGTAAGACCTTTATGCTATGCCGAAATCAGACGTTTGCAATAATCAGCAGACATTTGATAATTATTCTTCATTTACGTAGTTATGTTATCAAGGTCTAAACTTTTATTAAGATATTTAGATTATTCTTGAACCCATATCTTGACACGCAACATGGTAAACAATGTTCTAATGGCATGATTTTAATATATAAAACCTGTTGACACATCATTACAGTAAAGGTTATTGATACATTGGCACATTCAATATTGGAACACATTTAGAACATGTACATTTGGTCCTGTCCAAGAACTTCTGTGGAAAAAACCTCTTGTTCATTTCACTTTTCCATTTAGTTTGTTAAGGTTACAAACTCCTAACAGTATCAGGTGGTAACGCATATGATTTCAAATAAATACAATTTCTTTGAATGGTGTTTAGTTGTGCACCTTTGGAATGCTGCGAATGAACGTTGCGTCATTTGCCTCACACTAGGATAACTACGAATCTATGGTTACAAATATAGGTCACAAACAAATGAACGGTACATATTGAATCCAGCAATTCATTTAAAACAAACAAGTACATTTAGGCTAGAATATAAAATAAATAGATAGAACACGGATTGTTCTCCATATTTCGCCTGACTATAAGATTTAATTTCTAATGAAGGGTCTTTATCGACTTTTCGATAGTACTTTTCATTATTTAATTGACGTTCAACTTCTTTAACATAGTCTTCCTGATTCATAATAATAATATTATTTGATTTATCAGCCTTTTTAATAACAATGCTCTCGTCATTAATTAAATTATGTAAAGACTCCATTTCTTTCTAAGAAATATTACTATAACCTCTCTTATGAGGAATATTGTGCAATATTTCTTGTGTGATAGCTTCAATGTAAAAATCTAAATGAGAGTCACGTCCACTAGGTGGTGTAAAAGATGATTTGTTTTTGTTGAAATAACCCATATTTTTTGAATTGAAAGAATCTGATTCACAATTAGAGTTGCTGCTTGATTTATCATAAAAAATTCTTTTAATTTTAGGCGTCTAGAAAAATTGAAAATTTCTTCAGCTAATTTAATTTTATCATGAGATTTTGGTTTGGGACAAAATTTTAATCCTTTACTTAAAAGTATGTAATCATTATCCGTTAGTTTTTTACGTGATAGGTTTAACACTGTCTCTTTACCTCTCTGAATTTGTTTTCTCCGTTTTTGTTCTTTTTTCCATTGTCTCCTACTACTAAATCTCTGGAATCTCCTGTTATTTTGTCTTGGTAAGTCTTTTGTATCAATTGTTCTAAAACTTTGACAAGGTGTGTCAATGTTTTTGTCATGGTCACTGACTCCGATTCCCCCATGATTACGGCCTCTGCGTAACTTTTCTTTGTTGTGCCATGGGGAGACCAGTTGTTTTTTTTGTTGCTCTTGCTGATCTTTACTGTTCTTGTTTGAATTTATCACATTCCTTTTTACCTCTCCCGTTTTGCTTGTTGATGCTTTTGGTACAGCTGTAGGTGTTACATTTTTCAATGTTGTAATTTGGTTCGGTTTTGAAGATTTCTTTTTGGGTGTATCTTTTCTCTGCTGTTGTGATGCTGTTTTAACATTTGAATGATTAACTGAATGGTTGTTCTTTGAATACTGCTGTTTTTGCTGTTGTTTTTGCATCGTATAACGTGCTCCATTCTTCCTCTCTAGTTGACTTTGTCCTTTATACTCTCGCAATTTATGATTTTTTTTGTTTTGCTTGAGAAGTATACTATTTTTTGAAGATTCTGTTTTTTCATACACTTCTTGATCAAAGTCAAAAAGACTATGTCCGTCAAGTTTCTTTTTAAGTTCATCTCTAGCATTTTCCATTTGCTTTCCTATGTCTAGGGATATTTTCTTTTGTTCTTCTGCAAGTCTCTCGCATATATTTAATGAAACTTTATCCAAAAGGTTGTAAATTGATTTTTGGAATTCTTCACCGCCGTTTCCAATGTAAATTTTAAGTTTCAACTGTAGTCCTGACGGAATTATTCCTTCTTCGACACAGTTGTTTAAAAAGCTGCTGTGAAGACTTCTTTTCATTTGTTTTTCTGAAAGTTTTAGAATTTCGAATTTTAAAGACGTCAAATCTTCCGGCGGATCTATTTTTGATGCCATTGTGTTGTTGATAAAAATTCAGGGGATAAAAAAAACAACACAAACGCCGATAAACTTGTGCAGTGAAAGCACAAGTTTATCGGCGTTTGTGTTGTTTTTTATCCTCTCTATATATATATATATATATATATATATATATATATATATATATATATATATATATATATATATATATATATATATATATATATATATATATATATATATATATATATATATATGCGTTTAGATTCACTTCTCTCTTTTCATCATACAATAGTTTGCAGACTTGAATCTCTGCCTTACACCTTCTTATCTGTATGTTAAATGATATTTATAATGTGCAAAAATATGATGAGTTTTCGTGACATGTCCTTTAAAGCAGTACCCCCAATTTGTGATACCATTATAACAAACCATATCATCCGAGATGTCCATCCTGATCATTATAATAGTGCAATGTGTTGAAGCCTACATTCGTTATCAGGACCAAAATCTTACAATAAAAATATATCAGGTTACACTTATTACGTTTTTCTTAAACAAAACAATACTATAGTCTAATAACATATCCAAGGCACTACAGCTTAAAAGAAGAATGGATTATGAACGTATAAACAAAACAGATGACCTCGAAAGATGATGAAATTAGAACATGCGCATTACAGAACTAAAAAGTTACTGATGTATCCCATTATAACGTATATGGATATAATTTATAGCAATCTAAGCATTTGTGCTGGAAAGATTATAAACATATTAGTTCTTGTATATACCTCTTGTCGACTCCCAGCTTAAAAAATAGATTCTGTATAGTATATGATATGACGGTAGCGGTTCAAAGTGCAGTTATATAAAAAATTCAATATGGCTTGTAAAAACCTTTTGCCGTATCTAAACTAATCTCCACTACTTGTTCATGTATGCATAATATATTCCGGTTGATTCGTATGAATCCATAAACCGAGATATGGACACAAAAGTATTTTTTAAAGGTAATAGATTATATCTTGATGTCATAAAATGATTTAGATGTGGGCTCCCACTGCCATGGATCTAAAAGAAACTAAGATTCCAAAATAAAAAGTCTTCTTTTCCTCACCAAAATAAAACGAAATCTAGTTATGACTTTTAGACAGATGCATGTTACTATCAGTTATCATCGTCGAATCGAAGTGACTTTGATCAGGACCTTTCGACCCACTTATCGAAGGTTTTGTCAGCATTTTACTATGCAATGTTTGTTAAATCATATTATTACGCATTCATGCAAGTTCTTTCTGGGATAGAGATCATAAGTGCCACAAAGATTTATGCAACATTTAAAATGGTTATATTAGTAGTATCACAAGATCGTTATACGTGATATATGATTGATAGTAACGCGTCTACTAAATAATCCATTACATATTTAATATTATATTATATATACATATCTATGTGGTGAAATTAACAATGAACACAAGAGCCATCCAAATTTATTTATCATAACCAATATATTTAATTCTGGAATTGTGTGTAGTTTTAAGTAACATTCATCATAATATTACGAAGAGTTTGCGCTCTATGTATATAATGGGCCTGATTTCAAACCTCTCTAGCTTTCACGGAATTTAGTAACTTCATCAATTTCAATATTTTATGGACTTTCCAATGTGCTAAGTAAGGTTGGTGCTTTCGTTGTTTCAGTTTTTCTTTAGAGAATCCTTTGGTCGTTAAATGCGCTTCATGAATGTTTAAGTCGGGTTATGTGAGATGCAGACACCTACGTATTCACTATACATTAATACACCATAACTGAATACCAAAAGATGCCTTATGGCTTGCCAGTTCAGTTTTGTCAGCTCCCAGTGATAAGCTTCTGTTTTGCATAAATAGAAAAATACCTATAGCTTTGTGAAGAGACCTTAAATAGAATGTTCGTGCATGTCGTTAACAATGTAGCGTCTTTTAGTATAATTACTTTTTGACGTAAAGTATTTCAATATTAAATTGCCATAAAATGGATTGTAAAAAGAAGATCAATCAACAAACACAGACGCCTAACTACTGCTAATGCGGTTTCTCGCATACGAAAATCTTCTCTCCCTCCTCTTCTAACCGACCCCTTCCGATGAGTGACCCACGCATGATAATTTCAAATCCGTCACATTTGGAACCTTGCTTATTGTCAGGATAATCTAATATAATGATGAATATAAGAACTATATGATAATACAAAAGGTGAATAGGTATTAGACTAGATAAGAACCCTAACGCCCTAATAGAATGTACTCAGATGTAAATGATTTCAATTTGCATTTTAAGATTAAGATAAATAATAATATTCGTATGTCTTTCAGATGGTTTTACAGTTGTTCAAAATACGAGAGAGACTCCAAACAGCCCAAGGTTTGGCAATTTGCAGCAGGTAAAAAGTTCTCTTTGTGATAAGACACTGCGTTGATACCACACCTCTGACAGACAACTATTGATATGTACCTATTCTTGCCTTATATAAACAGAGTCAACGTACCGAAGTCAAGCATCGAAAACATATTTGAGGAAAGAAGATACAGTCTTAACCCATCCGTACAAAGCTCTTCTTTTAAAAATCAGCCTTGTACCTGTTGATATTTAAATAAATCTCTCTTAGATGAAGCTGTTAAAAGCAGTTTACATTAATAACTTAATAAAACATTTTCCCCGTCTGCCAGTTCTACTTGTTGTCATTTTGTGTTAAAATGTCACTTGTCTTTTTATTTTCCATTACTACGTTCTTGTAACAAACGTCTCAGTGAATTATACTATGAAACTATTTAAACAGATGTAAGCACCATAACTAGCATGAATATATACATCCCATTTATAGTTACTGTCCAATGCATGACGGAAGGAGATACAGTCCTAATCAAAGCTCTTATTTTTAAAAATCAGCCTTGTAACTATTGATATTTAAATAAACCTCTCTTAGATAAAGCAGTTAAAAACATTATTGCCTTAATAAAACATTTTTCTCGCCTGCAACGTCTACCTGTTGTCATATTTTGTTAAGATGTCACTTGTTGTTTATTTTCCGTTACTACTTCTTATAACAAACGTCTCAGTGAAATATACTATGAAACTATTTAAACAGATGTAAGCACCAATACTAGCATGAATATATACATCCCATTTATAGTTACTTTCCAATGAATGTAACGGGTGCAATATTTGCCTAAACCCAATAAAATGAACCAGGAATGAATTTAGACTGACAAATCAATACAGTAATTATAGATCCTATCAGGACAGGTTGTAACATGACCTATTAACTGATTAGTTCTTCTATAACCCTTTACTAAAATTGACTGCGAGATCTCAGCTGAATTACTACAATTTCGATGGCTTAAGGATGATCGATTTCCTAGAAATGGACATAGAGGATAGGTCGATGTTGTTTGTTTACGATTAAATTCAGTTTACGTGTGATGTATCCATGAATGTTCTCTTGGATAATATATGCGCATAAATGGTGTCTCGTCCATGGTGTTTCTGTAGACAAATGACCAGTCAAGACCAATAGAGAAATATGTTTCAAAAAACTAATTAGAATGTCCTGATATTATACTGTGACATTTGAAATGTTTAATCTGCCTTTAACAAATATGTCCATATCTGAAATTGAGTTGAAAATTTAAAACTTTAAAATGATAAAGGTTGAGAATTTAAAACAATCATTTTAGAAATAAATATTACCTAATTCGCACCCTAAAGACATAAATTGTTCATAATAAGGAAGACTATCCATAGCAGGTCCATATAAAATTAAGAAGTAAAGCAGTAGCACAATGAGGATTTATCATTACTCGATAATAATCGATGGAGGGCACTGAATATATGTATATGTATTTGGGAGAGAGAGAATACTGAAACCAATATCATAATCAAAATCGCACTGCATCTGGACCAAACAATCTTGCTCAAAAACTTAATCGGAATAGTAAGAGCAAGTTTAATGGTGATAATTGCAGATGTTGCACTCACCACTTAAGACTTTTATTGCTGTTGTATCAGTGGAAATTGTAGCGCAGGAATGAGCCTGGAAAAACAAGGTTAAATTTACAGTTGTATGTTGCAAAACGAGAGTATCATATATCATTTACAGGTACTTTGAAGAATAAAATGTTTCAGTATAAATCGCTTACAAATACAAAAATGCTCTTACTATTGATCTAACAGGAGAAGTCGATGAACAAATCCAGACATTTTTTTGTTATGTAGCAGTTCCATTTGAAGGCATAACAATGCCGCCTGTCCTTTACCAGTTCCAGTCCGCTATTGCTTTAAACACAGTTGGGTTAAGTCTGGGATCAAACTGAGTTACACCATATGCACTCGGCAGCATCTCGACTCACCGGCAGACATAATTATGACTGGTGATAACATTCATGAATTCTCTGCATTCACACTTAGCTGTATTTGTGAAAACGCTTTCAGTAGAAAAGATGAAAAATCTTCCACTATAAAGATGGAAGAGCTGGTTCGCATTGGTTATTACTGTTGCTTGAATACGTGCGTGCAATTTGCAGTTCAGAATTTACACCAGCGAAACTATACTTTCTTTTGGTAATTCATAACCTGCGTTGATATGATGACTACTTTAACAATCCAAACTGCAAACACCGTATCACAAACTCCCCGATAAGCGTGATCCCGATCAACATGGAGCTCGTACAGGGCAATTGGAGCTGGTCTATTTGATACACTTTTGAATTTATTCTTTTACCAGCAAGTAAACAATCGATTTTGCATCGGAAATTTCAAATCACTCGTCAATACTATTCACATCATACAGTTTTTCAGACGATAAAAGATGTGTATCTCTGCGAGTACATTGATGACTTGGCAAAATGTGCTGAAATTTAGTTGACACCGATCAAAGCTTTTTAATTCGTCGTAGCAATGTAATGATATTTCAGAAGAATATTACTACCATGCAAAGAAAGGATGCTTAGCATGAAAAGGTGTGATACTTAATGACAAGAAAATGTTGTAGGTTGCTGGTGGTCCGGTAAATAGCATCAATGGAACTCTGAAACATTTCATAGACTTCATATATAATTTTGTTTAATTTTTAAATGTATTTCTGTGTAAGTATAGTAGTAACGAATACTATTAGTCAAATTAATATTTACAAGCATTTCTCCAGTAAAGATTTAATATTTAAGTGAGATATCACATATAACTAACTAATTGAGTTTATATTTCAGTTTCTAACAATTTCTGTATCATTCACATTTATATTTTTCTGGACATTTAGTAAACACATGTTGTGATTTTCATGCATACATGTTTCGTATGTACTGTTTTCAGTGGGTATATGATACTAAATTAGGATTAATAGAATTTTCGTACCAATAAATGCTTGATAGTGTACAATAAATATAGTTTTTTTTAATATTTATTTTTGGCTTTTCCGACATCTCTTAGTAACAGATACATGCACACACAAATTAATAATCCACTAATGTTGCTACCTTAGCCGTAAACTATTGTTCATATATCAATTAATTTCACGTGAACTCAAGGCAAATGCTTCACTCAAATGATCTATCACTAAGCCTTAGACATTCGATAATTGCCACTATAGATGCCGTATTTACATATTCATTTCCTATCTCTCTCTCTCTCTCTCTCTCTCTCTCTCTCTCTCTCTCTCTCTCTCTCTCTCTCTCTCTGCCTTATCATAATATTTGACACAACGACACAATTCTATAATTGCTTTATATTATATTTATTATTTTCCTCTTCATCTATTATACGTTGTATACATTGTGGCATTTTTCGGAACACGTAATACAACAAACCGAGAATTTTGAGATATGTGTTTTAAAAATCATTGTTGAGTCCCACCCTCTGTATGTTTGCTTCTTTTGTGTGGTGATTCGTTTTCATGTAATCATATTATAGCTGGTACGATAAACGTAGCGTTTTGATTTTTCAATGACCCTGCTCTAAATATTCATGCCAAAATAAATAAGCAATAGGAACTAACTCAAACCATCATTTTTGAGGTATAGTTTCCTAACTTCCACGCAAGCACAATTCTAGTGGTTAGCATTGCCTGTAAATACACGTCTAGCTGTCTTAAATGTGTTTGGAACAGTCTGTTGTAATCAAAAACATATCTTAATATAACACATAACTTTATAATTATAATTTAATGAATTTGTGCTGTGTATAATCCTTCAACATGTATTACAATCTGACAGTCCTGCATGAACATATTAAGTTTCTTGATCATAATTAAATCATTGTCTCAAGGTTATGTTTAACGTTTTCCAAATCAGATAAAGGTAGCAAAAATGTAAAAGCATTAATAAACATTTACAATGTCCCAAAACGTGTCAGATAAATAACTAGATAAATGTTTTAGAGATATTTTCTTAATGTCCATGCAAACACACTTATACTGGTCTGTGTTTTCTGTAAATACAATTCTAGCTGTCTTAAATGTATTTCGCACAGTATATTACAATCAATACGTATCTTGAGCTAGAACACAACTTAATATTTCTAAATTAATGTAGTGTGTTGTTGATAATCCTTCAACATTTCGTGTGATTTATCTGTCCTACATACACATATACACATGAATGTGATTGATTTTTAATAAAGTGATTGTCTGAGACTTATGTTTCATTTGTAAAAGAAACATAAAACGAAAATGTAAGACCATTATATAAAGCATATAAACATACGCAAAGTCACAAAATAGCATTAGCGTGCAATGTTTAGTTATATTAAGCAATTGAACGAATTGTTATTAATTGGCAAGTTTTGGCAATAACTGATTGGTATTACACTTCATCAGCGAGATGATGGAAACGCTGTTCAGCCCAGGTAATGTCGTGGGGATCGTCTATCTTTTGCATGAGGTACGTTTGCTCACACATAAAAACATCAACTGACCCTAATAGTGATGACCCTCGTTGTAAACCCAAGAGTGCATAATGATCTAGAATTTCCAACATTTATCTGAGCTGTTGCAATCATTCTCCTATTTACTGTCCTGTTTCTCTTTCCAAGTTTTATCCTTTTATATTTATAGACCCTCACTAAACTTGTGTTGGTACCTTTAAACTTAACTTACTCTTTGACATATAACTAACCTCATGGCTTATGAGTCAGTAATCAGATCATTCACAACGCACCTGACACTCACTAAACCTATGAGAAGAGACAGACCATGATGGTTTTGATAGTCATTACTTACTTGTACTCATACGTTAGTCTATGAAGGGGTTCATATTGAATAGTGGTAAGGAATTTTGATGCCAAATAAGAATGTAATATGAGGTATAGAAGCAAGCGGAAAAGATTATGTCTAAGTAGTATCTAAACTTATGAATGTAACATCAACTCTATAGTTAACATAACTGTATCTTTATAATGATCTATAACTGTCACAACTACAGTTATATTAATAATCAAACAAAAAGCAAATGTCCCAAACCAATCACAACAAGACAAACCAACACAAAACGCAAACCAACCAAAAAGATAAAGAAAGCAAATTCCAAACCAACACAAGAAGACAAAAGATACTACATGCAAACAAAATACTTAAAAATACAAACATTCCAAAACGTATAAACATTATATGAGAACAGTGCAATAATGAAAATATGAATAATTGTTTTCAAAAAGAGAAGGGTAGATATTATAGTCTAAAAGAATGACAAAGTTCGTTGTTGCAGAATTAAGAACATGCATTTCGATGTCGAACAAGTGAAAAGTTTTATAATATGTGCTGAGGATAGATAAATATCCATTTTCATGCCAATGAAATATATATTTTGTTCATATTTACGTGTATTAGGTTTTTTTTATTGGAATGTACACCATATGATCGATATGTCAAATATATTGAATAAGCGCATACAATCATTTCAAATAAACATATATTACAAGATACGTACAAGTAAAGACAACTTTATCAGCAAATCAAATAAGCATATACACACAAAACACGTAAGCACACACTTACACTATTACATTAAACTCAAATCCAAACTATTGTTCAAAACGACTAGAAAGCAAATATTTAATTTACGTATTAGTCAATTTTATTTTATTACACATATACAACAATGAAACGCTGCTTATCATATAAATGTGTCACAGAATTAGGCGAAAATTTGAACTGATTTTTGTTGTTCTTCAATTGCAAACGAAACTCACCATTTTTCTTGATTTCGTCGTACACGCATTACCTGGGGTGATTAAGTGGCGTGTAACGATTTGCATGTGCCAATTTGTAATTTACATGAAATCCGAAATACTCGTTGTACGTGGTGCACGTTAAGCTCGATGTGATTTATGTTCACCTATAGAGAGTATATAAGGCTAAGGATTTCTCATTATTATTTACGGGAACCCAAATATCTAATCGAAGGATAGATAACCTCGTCTTGCAAATCTCCAGCCAAAGGGGTGAGTGTTAAAATTACATTTCGTTTTATTGTGAATTTTATTCAGATTATCATTTCGTATAATGATGCCTTTATTGCAATGAACGTGGAATATTTGGAATTACTAGTCACTTTTAGACTTTAAATACAATATCGTAATCTACGGCTTAGATTATTTTTGAGACAACTATTATTAGTCTGGTTTTGTTTATTATAGCTGATTCAGTCTGATTCCGTCTGATTTCGTCGTTGATTCCGTCGTTGATAACATCTGATTCCGTCTGATTCAGTCTGATTCCGTCTGATTCCGTCGTTGATACCGTAGAAGTACATCACTGATAGCGCATCTAATAACATCGTTGATACCGTCTCTGATACCGTAGCTGCAAACGTAGTTGTCACAATGTTTCTGATATCGTAGCTGCTAATAACATCATTGATACCGTAGCTGCTAATAACATCGTTGATACCGTAGCTGTTAACACATCTGATACCATCTTTTGATAAACGTCTTTGATATCGTCTGATTTGTTGTGGAATATCTCTGTATAAATATCTGAATGTGCTTGTGCCGTTAATTTGTGCAAACGGAATTGAAGTATCTGTCTGTGTGTCGAACTGTCTGTTCGTCAAAATCTGTGTAACGTGTAAATATCCGGAAAGCTAGAAGTCCGAGTGTCGGAGCTGTCTTTGAGTTGTAAAACGTCCGGGTTGACATCTAGGGGAGTGAGGAACCGTTGGTTCTGGTAGATGTTGTATGCTGTCTGAACGTATAACTGTGGTGGATCCGTGTAGGGAAACGTCCGATAATAGTATTGGTCAACCCTCGGTTCTCGGGGAAACTGGGAGACGATTCAACTGTTGCTGAATCGTGCGGTTATACAGGGGAGACACATAGGTGTATTGAAATTGTAATATAATTTAATACATTGTTATATTTACATGCTTATGTCAGATCGCAATAATATTTCAAGTGATCACATAGATATCAATAAAAGCTAGCAACTTGATTGAATACAAGTATATGATCGTGCTAGTTATCGCAATCCATCGTGCGATAGATAGTTTCTCGTTTGTGTTTATTTTTTTTCGTAAATCATTCTTGCATTTATTTAACTTTCGTAAAGGATTCTTGGATCTGTGTATAATCCAAGAGATCCCTTTACATCTGAGATTCCTTTTGTATTAATATTTAATTTATTCATGTATTGTGAATGGTTGTGAGTGTAATTGTGGGTTGAGTGCATGAATTATTGTGTTGTTACATCTGTATTTTTTTCATTTATAATTTATTACATAAATTTATATTTTCTTTCACAAATTGTGTTTGTATTGTTCATTTAATCCACCCTCCTCTCGGTAACAATTCTGTTACAAACTAATTGTAACTAATACTATTTACATTAATCACATTGTTATAAAGGTGCAATACATCATATATAAACTTCATTAAAATGCGTTTATATTTCCTCTGAAATTTAGGCTAAAATATATCATTGTAATTAATATTAGAATGAAGGAAATTCAGATTGTGCAATATTTCTAACTAAAGGTATATTTTTGTGGGAAATTTATATTGTTTGTTGGATGTTAGATAACGTTTGCTTATTTTCATATGTGTTGCCTCTATATGTGTCGTTGCATTAACCCTGTGTCGTGTGTTACATTAAGGCCTGAAAGACAGTGTATATCTTGATACACAAGGGAAGATCTAGGGGTGATGATTATGTCTCGCGATAAATATTAGGCTTTAAAGTTGTAACTAAATAACTGCAATAAAATCTCTAGAATGTGGCATAAGGCATTTCCCGACGGCTACAAATGATACACTAGATAAAACAATACAAATATACAAGATGGCATCGTTACATTGCGCCTAGAAGGCTACCTGAAAGCGACAGAGAACATTCTAATGTGATTTAATGGATACAAGTTTAAAGACGCCATTGAAGAAAATGACATGCCAAAGATACAAAATTTAATTTTGATTTGGGCATAATAATGGCGACTATCTTGTTCATCAAGTTATAACATTTAATTTCCACCTCTTCAGTGAAAAGTACCAACCGGTATGGATTTTGGGTTAATGTGTCCAGACGTTGTCCTTCTAATCCGCCCATAATTATATTTGCATATGAGTGAAATATCTTAGTTCCCATCGCTGTTCTATGTATCTGCATGTACGTTTTACAATTACAATCACGTATGTTGAACTTTGACGTGGCATTCTTGATCCAATCCAGTAGATGATGTTCATCTCTTGCTATAATGGGTTTTCCATCCATTCTTCACAACTTCAAAATAAGTCAAAATATACAGCTTGGCTGTGTAAAATGCAGCAACCCCGCACGTCGAATGTTATGTACTTCTTTTTATTACTTTATCTCTTCTTATAAATTGCCTTTAGTGAATCCAACATGTTATAATCCAACAGTTGTTATTTAAAGCGTGTGTCATTATATGCAAGTGGGTTTAAACTTGACAAATTATTTCTTTAGCTCGAATTAGCGCCCTTTGTCTCACTCTTACACAATCATATATATATATATATATATATATATATATATACATATATATATATACATATATATATATATATATATATATATATATATATATATATATATATATATATATATATATATATATATATATATATATATATATAAACGTACAGATGGCTCTCTAAGGAAGAACAATAAATATTTGATCTCACAAAACAGGTGTGTAGATGGATACGTATAACATATATGGATACGAATAACATATATCGTATCTTTTATAATTCATAATACTTGGTCATTCATAGGAAAAAAAATCAGATTATGTAGAGATTATGTGTATATATACACTATTCATCGCAAGGAATGTCATCCGAGATCTTAAAAACGGCAGACACTCTGAATGTTTCATTATTGCGATGAAAGTAGCATTAAGGATATTAGGAAAGCAAACAAGGACGGCCTTTCCTTGACATCGACTGAGTTACGAATTGTTTATTCTAGTCACGGGTGTATGATACATTCTGGAATGTAGATAATTGGAGATTAAACATTTGTATGTTGTTACAAAATAAGAAAGTGTCAATTTGTGACCTTTTGTTGACCGTGTCAGCACTCATTATACACATTTACTATTTCTTAAAAGTCACTTATACATATTTAGATTAGAGTCATGTGACATGCTTCCAAATGGCAATGTTTTAAAAGGTGTGAGAGAGAGAGAGAGAGAGAGAGAGAGAGAGAGAGAGAGAGAGAGAGAGAGAGAGAGAGAGAGAGAAAGAGAGAGAGAGAGAGAGGGGGGAAGGCGAGGGGGCATTTGTGTAATAATTTCAGACACTCGGACAGAAATATTAGATGTATCCAGATTATTTGCGCAGCAAAAGACTAACAATTCTGTAAACGGCTGCAAGTCTGGTCAAATCAATAGTGTGTTCTCCCACTTAAAAAAAATGATTTACTCAGTAGATCAAAAAAACACCAGTTCAGCACCAAATACCCGTTTGAGCCACGACTATTGATGTATTAGATGTACCAGGATAACCATTAGCATTTACAGTCTTTTTTTGTCCTCACGAAAGATCACTAATGACAAAAAAGGTCTTGAAATGGGACAGAGAGCAACATTCTAATCTGAATTCAGTTATCTCAAGAATAGTAAAGATCCCAGTTATTAGATGAAATATGTGATTCACTAGGTATACATATCTAACTTGATCTACACTTTCTCCTTTTTTGGCATCACATATTTCAAATTAATATGTAGAATTGACAGGAATTGATACAGGTGGTAAGCTCCTATAAATAGCAAAAATACCATTAACTGTCACAAGTTATATTTGTGACATTAAATGATGGCACCCGATGAAAGATCCTCGTATATATGACACACAAAATGCATCATTTACAAATCATATTATCGCGAGGAAATATCGCGAACTCTGGACATATCTAACATGATATACACTTTCTCCTTTTTTGGCTTCACCTATTTCAATTTAATATGTAGAATTGACAGGCAATGATACAGGTTAAAAGTTCCTATATATAACAAAAATACCTTTACCTGTCACAAGTTATATTTTAACATTAAATGATGATACCCGATGAAATATCCTCGTATATATGACATACAAATTGCATAATTTACAGATAATATTACCCCGAGTAAATGTCGCGAACCCTGGACATGTGTCACATCGAAGTTTTAATATTCATTGGTAGGACATCACCTTCCGTTTCACCCCTAATCACTGTAGATTGTTGACGTTAATCACGTTTGTAAATATCGAATTTGAGGTTGAATCACGAATTTGAAGTCCAGAGATAATGGTGGCTTATACCACGAATTTATCGTTTTCTGTCCATTTCATGCTATTAATTCACTTAAAGTAAGACCTTTATGCTACGCCGAAATCAGATGTTTGCAATAATCAGCAGCCATTTGTTAATTATTCTTCATTTCTAACGGTTGTAATCAAATGTTCGTTCACTCATTTATTTGCTTTCAAATAGATTTAAAAAAAAATGTATATAAAATCTAAATACAAAGGACGCCAGCGGAATGATGTCATCATCAGTTAAATTATATAAGAGTGTAAAAGCTAACGTTGTGACAAACATCATTTTCCTTTGACTTTAAACAGGTATTTTGAAACGCTGGTATAAGAGCATTAATTATATTTTACAAAATCATTCAAACATGTAGTAAAATAAGTACACGTTTTGTTACTTATCAAGTATAGTAAATGATATTCACCTTCATGCGAAATATAGTCGCAATATTTTTCAATTTAGATATTCTTCCATAAAAACGAATCACATGTAACGATCTAGATGAATTAGGTTTAGAGATTTTAAATAGGGTGAGTATAAAGAGATATTTCGTTCCAGAATATATAAAACCGAAAAGCCCCGCTCACATTTTTCTTGGCATAGCATTTTGTAGCTCATGAGATTGTTAATCTTCTTGTCAGATTAGGTAAATTGATGAAATGTTTTTAAACAAAAAAATACTTGATTATCGTTTTCTGATTATTTATAATCAGACACAGACTATGCAAATAAAACTCTACTAGATATTCAGCCGATTTATAAAAAGACAAAAGCTAGAGCATATCCCATGATTTTACAATGTATATATTGTTTGTCACTCATTTTCGTTACAGATAACACTAGCATATATTTTACTTTTATAACTTGAATGGGCCTAACTAGAGTAGTCATGTTTATATATCTAATGTAAAATCATACGTGTTAAAATAATCAATAGAACAAGCTGTATATATGAAAAGAGAAAACTGCGGAGAAAGAAATATGACAATTGGTCAAGCAATCTACGAATCAGTCTTTCACAAACAAGGGCTAACAGTCCCAAACCGAACTTGCTGATTCGGATAGGTCATGAAAATTTACATCCGGGTATTCTAACGAAAATATGGTATAAAACTGGACCGAGATAAGTAGAGACCACATTCTCACCTGAGAAGAACATTGTGACAACACCTGACGAGTTTGTCAAGTAAGTAAACCTTATACTTCTCCACTTGTTTGTGCAGAATTCTAGCATAAAATTTGGACAATTCAGTTAAGGATAGCTGATATTAATCATTGTTTTGACATAATTTTTCTTGACAATGTAACAGGGCATAACCATCCTAAATCAAATCACATTGGGTAAATTTATAAGTTTAAGAATTTTTTGCCAAGAATTTTCTCTGAACATTCGAACAAAGATGTGAATATTCTGTTATTTCCTCTCTTTTACATTTACACCGTGATGAGCTCATACAAAGGCACAAATTGTTCTTGATTTATATGCCATATATTATGCGCCTGAGTCTGCTTTATTTCCAAACAAGTTCTGGTCTCCATTTCTCTTGTAGCAGCACAGGTATAAACTCTATAACAATTGCTTAAATTAGAATCGCGTGAAAAGATGGGGTCCTGCGTTAGGTAGCCCGAAACATAAAAGAGTATGCCTATCGTACGGTTTAAATAAATGAAGTTTTTTCCTCAAGATTTAATGGTTCATGAATAGTGGGAGACAGGCAAACGTATCATGCGATATGCAGAAGGTGACATTTCTAGCACAGAATGGCATTTGCGTTTCAAAGTGTTCTAGCCTAGAGACATGACTACTTTGTTTATAAACCTTTGTCTATTTAATTCTATAGTTATTTTACTGTTCTCCCAAACGTTTGTATGGTAAATAAGTTTGCTGAAACAGTAATCGTTTGTGGTACTCTCTACACTTTATGAAAGGAACATCATGTCAAAGTTTGTAAGAATACCTCCGGCTTTATTTCGTACATATTCTATATTAAGTGAACCTTGCGACTTATCGGGACTGTCCTAGCTAGATTTCTAGTATACAAGTAAACTATTAATTTATATATTACTTTTGAAGATATCCAAATTAATAAATGGAAACATTCAAATCTCTGATACACGATGTAAGTTATTTGATGTTTTTCTGAATAGAAAGAATATTCTCTTTGATTTTAAAAGCAATTTAATAAGAATGCAATTATTTTGAATTTTTCGTCTCTCTTTCGTTTCTTTGAGGCAATCTAAAATGTATATAAAATAACAACCAACTAAGCATACATTGGAAGACTTAAGATAGCTATATAAAAGTATTATTCGCTGCAATGTTAAATAATAAATGAACGTCAATAAAAAGAGTCGAATGTATCAAAATTCAGCCGTTTCTTCTCTAGTAAATATAATCTCAGCACAAACAATATCAGATATAATATTACACCTGTAAACCAAGAAAATGGTATCTTGCATAGATACTTTGCACGCACAGTTCAGAAGCTTGATACAAAAGTCAACATGATCATCGTGCTATGATTTGCCAAAAGATAACATGTCACCACAATTAGTAAAGAAGTCATGCAGTTACAAGAAAACAAAGGAAATCCCAGTGCCACTTTACTGGATTGGTTATACAGTTAGAGGAAATTAAAGGAAATCCCAGTATTGACCATTTGACCACGCCAGAGTTTTATTTATTTTAATTTTGTCTGGGACATTACTCTGCAGTCCTTACTGCCCGAATTAACAAGCGATTAATATATATACATATATATATATATATATATATATATATATATATATATATATATATATATATATATATATATATATATATATATATATATATATATATATATATATACCTTGTGCATTGTGTGGTGCTTAACTATTGTCATTCGTTCTTATATTGTAATGCTCACTGGTTGGTAATTTGTTTCAAGCCATTTTTGAAAAATGGGTTTATTGTAGTAATACATTATATCGTTGATCAGGTGAACATATCAGTTGCTATTTTATAAACAAATAACTCATTCCTGATCTATATCAGTTATTGATGATCAGTGTGAACGGATTAGGAAACAGATATAGTTAGGAAGGAATTATTTATTTAGAATCTTCATTCAAATGACTAAATAGTTTATTCCGTTTCGTTTAATACTTACTTTAGATTTTGTGAGTTCGTTCAAAGATATTTTTGAATGTATCAATGAGTTATATATGTACATTCAAAACGAGCATAATATATTTTGAACATTCTACATTACAGTTTTGGACTTCTGATAACACATTTAGAATTATTTGGAATTTATTTCACAATATTGTGAGGATGTGGTAATATTTGTTTTGTATTCTAGCCTAAAGGTACATGTTTGTTTTACTTGAAATGCTGGATTCAATACGTACCGTTCATTTGTTTGTGACCTATATTTGTAACCATAGATTCGTAATTATCCCAGTATGAGGCAAATGGCGTGACGTTCATTCGCAGCATTCCAAAGGTGCACAACTAAACACCATTCAAAGAAATTGTATTTATTTGAAATCATATGCGTTACCACCTGATACTGTTAGGAGTATGTAACCTTAACAAACTAAATGGAAAAGTGAAATCAACAAGAGGTTTTTTTCCAAAAAAGTACTTGGAGGACCAAATGTACATGTTTTAAATGTGTTCGATTATGGAATGTGCTGATGTATCAATAGCCTTTACTGTAATGATGTGTCAACAGGTTTCATATAGTAAAATCATGCCATTAGAACACTTTTAATGAATTCACAACAATCCGAAAAGAGTCAATTTACCAAACTGTCAGTAAAACACTTGATATTGCATGAATAAGTTTAAAATAATTTGATTTCTCTAACAATATATCTGAACACAACATTAAAGAAATCGAGAGAGCGAATTGAAAGACGAACGCATTCGTTATATTATAATAACCTTATATGAAACGTTAGGACACTGAACATTACCATGTTGCGTGTCAAGAGATGGGTTCAAGTACAATCTAAATATCTTAATAAAAGTCTAGACCTTGATAACATAACTAAGTAAACAACATATTTATAACTTACAAACAAGCTTAAAAACACCCTAGGCGCTGAAACACTAACCTCAACAATGGGAAGACCCTCAAGCACACAAGAGAAATTAAATCCATGTGATTTGGTGCTACGAAATTTGTACCTGTCAGCGTGCGAGTTTCCATGATGTCAGCTACTAGGAATAGAGTAGCATAATTAAAATGAATCGAATCAATTGTCATGAAATTTATAATTACTTATCGTGACGACTATTAGTCTTTGTAACTTTCCCTAGAATTATTTTAAAATCAGTCAAATATTGTATCTCGTGGATTAATACGTTTAAGCTAAACAAATATAAATATATATTTGCAACATTGAATCATGTGTAAATATGTCCCATATTGGTATAATTACGTTCACTAAAAACCAACTTTGGAAAATGGGACGCAATACAACCATAATAATTTTCCAACATAAAATATTCGAGATATCTCAGCACAAATTATATTGTCATTGATTACTAGACCGATGACAAGGGTCATATTACATAATGAACATGGAATCGTGCAAGAGCATTTCACAACTCTAATACATAAAGTTGTCTCTTCAAATGACTAACCGTGAAAGCTTCCTGAGAAATATGTTTAAAGATATTTCTTGTGTACATATATTGTATTAGTTTCGCTCCTCTTTTCAGAACACATTTTATTGTTTCGAAAACAAAATTCATTTTTGTGTTTATGTACGATCTTTTTAGCGACATTTCGCCTATTTTAAAGTATATCAAAGAATGGACAAATCAGCCACGCCATATTATACTCCACCGTAATGAGGTCGGTCGGATCAAAACTGACTTATTCTGTTGTTATTAAGGATTATCAAACCAAGCCACATCTTTGAGTTATAATGTTTAACAGAATTAACAACATCACCAAACTTAACGTAAGTGATGATAACTTTGTATACTGATTACGTGAGCGTTATATGTCTTTCAAAGGGCACATAGACAATTATCATGAGAGAATATTGTATCGAAATTCGCACCTTATAGTTCTGAAGCAGATATATATTCTCAGATGATATGACAAAATACAATCGATATATCGCAATAAGAGAAGGTGGTTTTAATGAAAAGTTAATGACAAGTAACTGACTCATGCCATTCGATGATGACCCAATTTAACATGATTAGGTAAATCTATAATTTTGTTCTTTGTCTTTTGGGATTAGATCTATTTAATATCTTTTCCTACACACTTTTGTCAATAGTCTGAGAGTCACCTTCTATTTACAACATATCGTGCAAGTCGAATAAATGAGGAACAACTATAATCCAGAACATTAAACAATTTAATATTTTCGATACGGGTGATTTGTCAGCAGCTTGCAGCAATAAAGAATTTGTATCATTGTTCTAATCTTCTATAAGATACAAAAACCAATCGCCTATTGATGTTCAGATTATTGTCTTAAGACTGCCATTATACCTCGTTCTAATATCCACAGGCGTGAGTGCAGTGAAGATGTCTCCAAGTTTATTAACAGGTCTGCTGTTCGCAGCCATTTTGATCAACATGAAGTAAGTAATAACAAATTGATATTGGCCATAACCTATACAATCTTTAGCTTCACATATTTCATATTTTGTTTATTTGTTAAGCTCTCTTGACCAAATTAAGTTTTATGACAATGTCTTTTCCAAATAATTGGGCCGAACATTTTATGCAAAGTTAATTGCTAATTTAATTCAAACAATACCAGTTATCTAAGCTTATAAGTCTTACCTGTATTCATTCGAATAATGTGATTTGGCCTGTCCTAAGTTGTAAAATATACATTACGAAAACATTCATCACATTAACACAATATTGACGTAATATATATGTATACAAACAGAAGTGTGGAATGCAGTATTAAGACTTCGGATGCTGGCACCTCGAAATCACAGAAGATAATGTCAGTACATCGGAGACTTTTCGGGAGTTTATGGAACGATAGGACGGACTTAAAAAAAATTTTAAATGCCATTTACCCAGGTAACATTAAGCATTACCAGCCACTCCTCATTACATAATTATACATTGTCAAAATTAACAAAACACTTATGAATTTCTTGATAGAACACGGATTGTTCTCCACATTGCTTAAGAAATTAAGATAAATACATGGCGGATGATTTAACAGGGCGGATGATTTAACGGGAGTAACACAATACATCTTACATTCGTAATGGGACAAAGAAAAGACTACCTGTATCCCATATAACTAAGTATTGATGTCTTTACCTATGCATTTCTGAGAAGA